>JBBPCY010054397.1:0-12813 GCA_037974405.1 Brachyalestes nurse
TTCGCCCAGAAGGACTTTGGCTTCCTCAAGTACATTTTGCCAAACTCCAGTCTGGCTTTTTTATGTTTCTGTGTCAGCAGTAGGGTCCTCCCAAAGCATTTCATTCCTTCAGATTTAGAAGGATAGTTTGAGCTGACACTGTTACACCCTGCAGAACAGCTTGAATTTATTTAGAAGTTGATTGAGGCTGTGTATCCACCATTTGGACTATCCTGCAGACTATCTGGAGATAGACTTGTAGCCTTGAGATTGTTGATATTTTTCCACAATTTTTATTCCCAACTCCTCAAAAAATTCCCTGCTCTTCTTTCTGTTCTCCATGCTTAGTGTGGCACATAACAGAAAGGTTGAGTCAACATTTCTCCATTTTAACTGGCTTCGGGTGTGACTGCTTTATTGCCAGTTTAAACCAGTTTATGCTTGAAATTAAACGATTTACTCACAATTTTGAACAGGTGCCAATAATTTTGTCCGACTCCTTTTTTGTGTGTTGTGTGTGAAACTACGTCATATTTGCCTTTTTTGCAGCTTTTTTGTATTGATCCAATACACATAGAGGAAATAAACATTTGTATACTAAAACATTTGTAATTGCAATAGTCCTCTGGGAGAAATGGTGCATTTTCTGGAAAAAATCCAAGAGTGCCAATAATTTTGGCCATGACTGTAACTCCTCGGTTGGCAGATTTAAAGGAGTTTTCCTTTTTTGGACCTGGTATTGGGACCTTGGTGGGTCCACGTGGCTAAAGGATTAACAACTTTTAAATGAATAGGTCAGAACATATAAACTCAAAAAGGAGCAGAACAGGGGTACTCCTGGAACAGGATTTGAAAAACTAGGCCTCCATTTGGAATCCACATTCTATTGGTAGTGTTTAGCCTGCACCTGACCCAAGTAGCAAACCATCATCTTGATAAATTCAGCAAAGCACTTCTTGTGATTCCTGTTGATCCAATAAGTACACTTGTCCTCCATTTGTTCTCTCAGACAAGCTTATATAGATTTCTCACAAGCTTTGTCCCAAGAGAGAAGCCCAAGCTCTGAGAAGATCGAGAGCAGTGGAAGAAGTTCATGTCACACGGCAGACACCCTTCACGCAAAGCACATCTGATGTCCCTGTCAAGCAGGTCTGCGGCATGGCTCAGCCTCCATCCGGGGAAAAGGATCCGTAAACTGTCACATACTGTCATGTAAGTCAAGGATTTAGTGACACCTCCGTCACTTGCTCTCTGAATGCTGAACTCGAGCCAAGGACATGGGTTCATGGTAGTCAAGATTTGGTGAGATGTGGAATCAGCTTCCCTTTCTTCTTGTTTTTTTTATTTTTTCCACCTTGCACTATGAAATGAGACACGGTTTGGAGCTATTCTCAGTGCCTCGATCTTGGAAGGCGGTGAAGTTATTAGATTGCTTGTCAGAAAACAGTTGTTAAAAAGCAAGGTTGGTGCAGTATAAAGTAGTGCACACTTCTTCAGCTTAACTTTTGGGTAGAGAGAGGAAACGGCAGTCTTTTTAAAGTGTTCACCTGGGTGTGTGTGTGGATGTATGTGTGTTTGTGCACCTAGAGTCAGCAGGAAAAAGGATTGCAAAATCCCATTAGAGAACCATATTGGTGCCACACTTCCCCATACAAGGCCTGAACTGTGTGTAATCCACTCACATTCTCACTGCGCATTTTAGCGTCCCGACAACACACACACACACACACACACACATGCACACTTCCAGTGCAAGTACACTGCCTCCAGACTGGGATGCCCATGTGGGGAAAAGGGTATTGCGCCCTGGCGCAATGTTAGCAGCCGTGAAACATGACAGGTAATCACATCAAGCATGGTTGCTACTGCTGCTGCTGCTGCTAGAGGGTGGGGCAGAATTGGGGTGGGGGAGGGAACTTGTCTGGTGCAGCTTCAGTGTTACAAGCAACTTAAACATACAGCTCTAAATAAACACACCCTTCGTCTCATTTTGGCACTTCGAAAAATACCATTTCAGTTTATTAGGACCTCTCACTGCACCCATGTGTCATGCTGCAATGCATTGTACATTCATTAGGAAATCACTAGAAACTGCATATACTTAAAATGTAAAAATGTGCAGTGATGCACATCTTTGCCTGTGTATCCAGAGCTGTGCACAAACTTATTGGTCAAGAAGCATTGATGCTAGAAAAGTTGGAAGTAATAAAAAGTTTGTAGCAATAAGAAAAAACAAACTTGCAAAAGTGTTCATCTTAATAAGTAATACAAGTCAATGTTTTCAGTAGAGCCAAAACGTGAAAGTTCTGATTTTAATGTTCATTTTTACAAACAATTCATTCTCTTCATAAGAATCTAAATTCCCCACAAGTGGGCCCTAAGAATGTAGTAGCTTTGGCTGTGCCTTTGAAAAAGAAAAAACCTCAAGCAGCACAATCTCACAAATGATAGTGTATTTGCCATCTTAAAGATAAAGTACTCATATGTTACTTATAAAGATAAGTAACATATTTTGTTACATATTTACATACTATACTTATTTAAAGTAAATCATAGCTCCAAAAGTAAACAATAGGTTAAGACGTAAATTAAACAAGGCCTGAGGTGATGCGATGGCACGATTAGCTGCTATTACTATTAGGACAGTCTCTGGTACTCACATCCCTTTTTTCACCACTCCATCCACCGGTCTCATTGTCCAGCACTGCCGGAGGAACCACCGGCTTCTCCTGGTAGCCTTCTAGTGCTATTGGGCAAAGTCGACTCCATGCTGGCCACTCAGAGGAACCTCCAGCGTCTCACGGTAGCTATCTGAGCAGCTCGTAGATGGCTTATGCACAATGCTTCCTAGGATTACTACAATTACAATTGGTATGTCACTCCAGAACAAAAAAAAACAAACCGAACTGTATATGTTGCCACACCGCAAAAGAAAAGGGAGAAACAGAAAACATCTGCCAAATGGCATCCAAATGCTAAAACTAGTTAGCTCCTAGCTAACATAAAGAGATGGCATGGGTCACAAAAAGCTCAAACTCGCCTCTGGACCGAACTCTCAACAAAGGCATGCTATATCTAAGGGTATATAGCACTATGGGGCTTAGCGTCTCCCCAAAGGTACTAGGTTCCCGATATAAAAACAGGATATGACTGATAAACAGAACTTTTTAGAGTCGCGTGAAGCCCACGTGCCACACATGTCTCTCCCTCCTGCTCCAGGTAGTACTAATCCAGTGATGTACAGTCCCAATCACCTATTCCTTAACAACTCTGCAAATATGGGGAATCAAACTAGATTGTGCACAAAGAACAAGTTTGTGTTATCTGTTCTTAAAGAGACAGTATGCTTAGGCTATGAATTCATCAATCCAGCCATATACATATACTGTATATATTCAATAACAGTCATTCACTCGTAAACTGAGTAATGCCAGGCTACACTCCTATTTCAATATTCGTTTTTCTGTGCTTGACTGCTTCACCTCACTTTAACAGGAACAGTCGCTACTGAACATACTGACTGCTTCTGCTGCTCCCTGAAAAAAGAAAAAAAGAAAGCAGATTTTAAAATGTTAACATGCTGTTGCTCGGAAGGTGCCTGATATTCTGTTACAATCATGGCTCTAGACCATGGGTGTGTTGATGTGTAGTGCAATACCATTGGCATCCAGTAGAGGGACCTAGGGGGTTAGGAAAAGGACGTGTGGGTAGACGGACGAACGAGACAGTGCATGTGGTAGGTTAGCAGGAAGGATGATGCTGCTTAAATAAAGTTCATTGTTCATGGAACCACGTCTCTTTAATGAGAAATGAACAACACATGGTACCAGGAGTGAATTGGTTGGGCAAGCATTTTTTTTTCCTCAAAAAAAAATGGAGACTCTCAAGACACCGGAGGGACCGCAACTGGCGGCCCTTTAAGCAACAGTCTGAGCTGTACATGGCTGTCACAGGACTGGACAATAAATCCGATGCCAGGAAAATTGCATTGCTACTCACAGTAGCAGGTCCCCAGGCCGTTGAAGTTTGAGGAACCTGCTGGCAAGGAAAAGTATGCATGCACGATTGAAGTTCTGCGCTTATTGTTCACCACAGAAAAACACAGTATATGAAAGGTATGTGTTCCCGATCTCAAATGCAACAGCCAGAGGAATCATTTGATCAGCGATATCATGATGTTTTCAAAGGACTAGGATGCCTTCCATACGCATACAAAATCAGACTGAAAGAAAATGCAAAACCAGTGATCCATGCACCAAGGAGAATTCCTGCTCCACTTCGGGAGCACCTAAAAAAAGAACTGGTCAGGATGTGTGAGCTAAAAGTAAACTGAATGATGACAAAAAGAACAAAAACAAAGAACTGAGAATATGCATGGATCCAAGTGATTTAAATCAAAACATAAAGCGTGAACATTACCAGATACCAAAACACGAGGAAATCGCAAGGGAGATGGCAGGTGCCCGCTACTTTTCAAAGTTAGATGCGGCACAGGGATTCTGGCAGATCAAGTTGGATGATGAAAGCTCAAGATCTTGCACATTCAGTATGCCTTTTGGTAGGTACAGATTCCTCAGAATGCCATTTGGAGTAAATGTCAGCCTTCAAAATTTATCATCATGCAATGGATAATATGCTGGAGGGCCTGGAAGGGGTTCGATGTTATGTGGATGATGAAGTAATATGGGGCTCCACGATACAGGAGCACAATGAAAGACTGACAAAAGTGCAGCAGAGGGTACGTGAGAATGGACTAAAACTAAACTGTGCCAAATGCCAGTTTGGAGTACAAGAAATAACATTTCTTGGTGACAAATTTCCCGCTGAAGGTATAGAGCCAAAATAAAAATTACATTAAAATTAACGCCATTCTAAGCATGCCGCGCGCCATAGACAAGAAGGTGTGCTCTTAGTAATGGGAATGATAAACTTTCATTTAAACTTTTATAAAAGTTCATACCCAACCTAATCAGTGAAGACATCAGCACTGAGAGAATTACTCCACGATTCTAAAGAGTATAAGTGGACAGCAAGAAATGAGCGAGAATGGAACAAACTAAAGACCTCACTGACCAATGCCCCTGTGCTTGCGTATTATGATCCCACTAAGAGACTGAAGATTTCAACAGATGCTTCAAAGGACGGACTGGGGGCAGTCTTGTTGCTGGCAGAAGGAGACAGCTGGAAACCAGTTGCATATGCTTCTAGGTCCATGACTAAAACTAAATCAAGGTATGCCCAGATAGAGAAGGAATGTCTTGGATTAGTTTATGGACTAGAAATATTTCACTGCTATGTTTACGGGCTGCCCACCTTTATAGTCGAGACCTCTCGTGTCAATCATCAAGAAATGCCAGAATGTTGCTGCTTAAATAAAAGTTAATTGTTCATGGAACCACATCTCTTTAATAAGAAATGAACAACGCAATGGGTGCCAGTTTTCGGACGATTTATGCTGCCTTGATGAAAAATACTACCGTAGCGCAAATCGACAGCAAAGTCTATCATCTAAAAAATGCCAATTTTACGTGTGACATTCCCAGTCTGCGGATGCTAGTGGCCACCATTGGACTAAGAACTTTGTTTTCATTCCCTAGGTGTGGTCTAATCTCTGGTCTGCTTTAGAGAGAAGGGTTTCCAGCCGGCCAGAGATTAAGAGTTTGTGCACTTTCCTATTTAAGTTGCTCCTGCTTTAGTTTATGTTATCGGTCCATCCTCACCTTACGCCGTTTCATGTTCATTTCATTTCTTAGGTTCACGTTTTGTGTTCTAGCCCTGGTGCCCTCTTCTTTTCTGTTTAACAATAAATCACCTTATTCATGGAAGTCTGCATCTGTGCCGCCATCTTTCTGAACAGACATAGCCGGTTTGTGACAGAAGGACCAATCACACAAGATACAGCAGACTTTGCCTCGGCGAGTGGGATGCGCTGGACCCGGGGAAACGACCTGAGTGAGTCGGTATACCCCCCCAGGAGCTGCTGGGGGTATATTAGCTCGGAGGAGAAAGAGTTAGTATATGGCTGGAGTGGCCGACCGGGGGACCAGCCAAAAGTTTTGGATCTGGACCTCTTCGTTTCGTGGACCTCTTCATCTCCAACCTGGCTAGAAAGCCCAGGAGGTGGAGGGGTTCACGAGACCTCCGGCTCAGGTCTCCTGATAGGTCACTTCTGGCACCCTGTATGCCCTCCCGAGCTCACCCCCACACGCTCAGACCCGACTCATTCTGGGAGGCGAGTTCTGAGCAGGTCCCTCGTGCATGTAGTGCAGACTCGCGGATCTAATATGGTGGCTCCCACAGCAGCTGCAGCACGTAGCTCAGCTCCTCCAGTGGCGCCAGCATGCAGCCCAGCTCCTCCAGTGTCTCCAGCTTGCAGCCCAGCTCCTCCAGTGGCTCCAGCTCGCAGCCCAGCTCCTCCCGAGGCTCCAACTTACAGCTCCTCTCATCCCGAGGCTCCAGCTCACAGCTCCTCTCCTCCCAAGGCTCCAGCTTGCAGCTCCTCTACTCTAGAGGCCCCAGGCTGCAGCTCATCTCCTCTAGAGGCCCCAGCCTGCAGCTCATCTCCTATAGAGGCTCCAGTCAACAGCTCATTTCCTCTATAGGCTCCTGTACTGGTTCCCAGTACTGGTCCTCCTTGAAGCTGTGGCCCCTGCACCGGTTCCCGCACTGGTCCTCCCAGAAGCTGTGGCTCCTGTACCAGTTCCTGTATCGGTCCTCCCCGAAGCTGTGGCCCCTGCAGCTGCAGTCCCTGCTCCTGAAGCCGTGGCTCCCGCCCAGGCCCCTGCTCCTGAAGCCGTGGCTCCCACCCCGGCCCTTGCTCCTGCAGCAGTGGCTCCTGCCCCTGCCTCTGTTCCTGCATGGAGGTCACTTCCTTCTCCGCCTTTTCTGCCACCCCAGCCCACAGCTCATCTCCTATAGCAGCCCTAGCCCACAGCTCATCTCCTCTAGAGGCCCCAGCCCACAGCTCATATCTTCTAGAGGCCTCAGCCTGCAGCTCATCTCCTCTAGAGGCTCCTGTACTGGTTCTCGTACCTGTCCTCCCTGAAGCTGTGGCCCCTGCACCGGTTCCTGCAGCGGTCCTCCTTGAAGCTGTGGCCCTCGTGCCCTCTTCTTTTCTGTTTAACAATAAATCACCTTCTTCATGGAAGTCTGTGCCTGTGCTTCCATCTTTCTAACTGGACATAGCCAATTTGTGACATTAAGTTTTTACAGTTCATACAGTTTATAACACTGATAATGATAAGAAATAGAAATATAAGAAATAATATGCCTAATCCGTGAATTATTATGGGTATTATTATGGGTATTATTATGGGAATGCAAGTACACATGCGCAGGATTAACAGTAAAAGGCGCGTCAGTTTCCAATCTTCATGGTGCAAATGCGTACCTAATTTGAGAAACTTCATACTGGATCTCTAATTACCACCACGCATGGAACTATGTGCCATCTTCCATGTGCCACCAGCCTTCCCAGGTTGACTGTATTGTAATTTTACCTGTGAGACTTTAATGGAGTCCTCATGGTACTGTTCTATTGTTAGTGAACATAGGATTAAATGAACATACTGTAATATTGTTGTCTAGATCTAATTCCTCTAGATCCTGTCTCAGTACATGATTAAATAAGCACTGTTCAAAGTGCTTTGATCATAGGTGATTCAGTTCTTTGACACGTGAAATTAGCTACTCCTTTAGGTACTGTATACCAGGTGTGTACTGGGTGCCAGGGCGCTGGACATTGCAGGGAACTTGAATCTGCTAGCTAGTCATAGGTATGAGAGGATAGTGTTTCATATTAATGATATTCGTCTGCCGCAATCAGAGATCACTAAAGCTAGTGTTGAAGAGGTGTGCAAATTAGCCCAGCCCAATGCAGTAATATGCTCGGCCTAATCCCAATACGGCGTGGCCCGAGGCTTGTAGCAGGCTTTGGGCGCTGAATTGCTGGAGTGGTACTTAGAAAACAATGTAAGATTTATTGACAATTGGTCCACATTCGAGGGCAAGCCTGGTCACTTAGCCCGGGAAGGTATCCATCCCTCGCGGGAGGGAACTGCTCTCATCTCCTGCAGCATAGCCCATAGTCTGATAGCTAGCCGCAGTTCAGGTAGTTGCTTTTGACAAACCTGTGCCGATGCCAGGAGGCAGACAAACTGGCTTAACCAACTGTCTGCTAGCTGCCTTGAGTCGTCACCTAGGTTTCACCCTAAGTTTTATAATATCAAGACTGTGTCTGTCCCCCGAACTAAACAGAAAAGTAGGAAATACCAAAAAGTGTGCTTAAATAATTTAATAAATGTCTCTCATACTTCCAGTAAGATCAGCACCTCAGATCTAAAGCTAAAGTTGGGACAGTTAAGATCACTCGCCCCTAAAACTGCTCTTGTCAATGAATTAATAACAGATCAGAGTCTTGATATCCTGTGCCTTACTGAGACCTGGATTAGACCTGACCAGTTTGTTGCTCTAAATGAGGCTACACCTCTAAGCTACAACTACGTACACAGTCCTAGACTAAACGGTAGAGGGGGAACCATATATAAAAATTCCTTAAGTATTAAACAGATAATTGAGTCTACGTTCTCATCCTTTGAAACTTTGTTCCTCAATTTAACTAATTCAGATACAAATAAAAATTCTCTCTCTCTAACTACTGTCTACAGGTCACCAGGGCCATATACAGAGTTCTTACAAGATTTTTGGGTTGCCCTGAAGGCTTTCTTCAGGTATCTGTGAAACCTCTCATTTTTTCAGTTGCTCCTTGGAAAGTACGGTGATGCTCTGATGTGTTTAATTCCACATGACATAAGAAATGACCTACAAACCACTCACCATTATCAGTAACAGCCTCTAGAGGATAGCCAAATCTAGCAAATATCTTAGTCAGTTCTGTAACTACAGTGGCTGAGGAAATGTCTGAAATAATGACAGCATCTGGAAAGGAGGTATAGTAGTCTATCACAGTTAGTACGTGTTGGTTTTGGATAGGACCTACCAGATCAATACCTATCTTAGTCCAGTGTGTCATTCTCTGTCATTTTCTGTTTTATGTCCTCAAGGTCCATGGCTTCTGGGGCACTCAATAATCGCAAGGGGACTTTTCTGGAATGGTAGCACCCTCTGTGTGATGAATGTCATCAGGGGTCTGGATTCTGGGGCTAAGTCACACTGCCAAAACCCTTTCCGTATCCAGCTTAGCAAACACTTTTGCTTACTGTACTGACTGTAAGATATTGTCTACTGTTGGCACCGGGTGTCTTTCCCTGATCACTGCTCTATTCACTTCCCTGAGGTCTACACATAGCCTCACTTCTTTTGTGTCTTTCTTGGGTACAATCAGGCTATTAGAAAACAATTCTGATCCTTCATTCACTTCCTCTATTATATCCTTTTCAAGCATCTTGTCTAGCTCCTGGTTTACAGCTTCTAACATGGGATAAGGGACTCTCCTTAACTTTTTCAGCGACTGTAACCTTATGGCTGTAACCATTAATCTGACCTAGTCCTTTGAAAACTAGTGGGCACTCTTTAACAAGCTCATTAAATCTCTCTGTCTGTCTTACTGTGATCACTTTCTCTCCTGTTTTAAGTATCTTAAGTTCAAAGCTTGTTTTTCTTCCTAGCAGGGTTTCAACATTTCCTTCTATCACATATACATTATCTGTCACTACGTTGTCTTTCCATCTAATTTCTGCCTGAAAGTAACCTACACATTTAAGTGAAGGCATAAAATCTCTTCTCAGTTGGTATCAGTTTTGTTTACATTGGTGTGTTATACAGGCCCACTACCACTTCCACTTCCTGTATCTATCACCATTATCAACCATCGTCCATTTACCTTGACTGTCTCAGTACCTTCAGGATCTACAGCATGGACAAACTCATCTGAGTCTGAATCAGAAGCATCCTGTACTACTGCCCTCACTGGTTTACCTGGCTTTGTCTTTTTCTCATCATTTCTGTCTTTATTTTTGGCACTGTTCCTTTCCGCCTGTGCTTTCTTTTTCTTCTTGAAACACATGCATGCATAGTGTCCTGTTTTCTGACAGAAAAGACATTTTGCTGTCTTACCTCCGCATTCATCTGCTAAGTGAGTGTCCATTCCACATCTGTAACACTGGGTGTCGTGATCCACACGCACACACCTCCCAGTGAAATGAACCCGATTGTCTCCGGCTCTATGACCAGAACTCTCTGTGAGAAGTTTGGATTCTGCCGGTGCTGCTTCAAAAGCTCTTGCAGTTGTCAGTGCTTTGTCTAAACTCAGTCCATCCTCCCGCAACGATCTGTCGCGCAGCTTTTTCAAGGCACATTTCTCCACAACCCGATCTCTAATCATGCCTATCTCCAGTGCGCATGATTTTGCCAGTTCACGCAATGCATTCACGAAAGCAGCCACTGACTCATCGGGGCACTGAGCTCTCTGCCTAAACTTGTGTCTCTCCAGGACTACATTTCTACGTGGCGTGAAATATGTATTTAGAATGGCAACGGTCTGTGCCTATGTACCTTTTTCTCCCGGGAGATTTGCAAAAATCCTCTGGGTAGGCAATCCTATACAATGCAACAGTGTAGCTCGCCTCACCAAATCTGGTGCATTAATAGTTCCACTGGCAACTTCGAAAAAAACGTACGAGTCCTTCCACAGGTTCTGAATAAATCAGATGCAGCGGGACTAGCGGGACCAGTTGAGCGTAGCTAGGTCCAGGTACAGCTTGTGCTGCTCTGTCCATAGCTCTGATTCCTCTTACTTTTTCAGCATGGACGTAGAATCCTAATTGTCCTTCCTTGTCTCTGGGCTCTTTGCAAACCGTCTCCTCGTTGCCAAATGTTGTGTTGTATCAAATTAACAGTCCTGTTGTTGTATGCTTATTTATTAACACACATGTTCATCTTACATTCTGGCCGCCATGTCTGTATCCTCCCGTTTGCTCTCCCCCACTCTCGCGATAGCTTAGTAGCATCAACTATACTACAAAAAGGTTATCCACCTCACCCCCAGGCTAACAGGTCTAAAGTGCTATGTCACCATGGTAATAGCAGAAAAAGAACAAAAAACAGAGGAAGAGATGCTCATAATTTGTGGTTTGCCGATTAATTTATGGAGAGAGCTGTAAGACGGGAGAGTTTTCAGGGATCGTACTAACCCACAAGAAACGAAATACTTTATACTGTACGCCGCTAAAAACCTGAATCAGTAACTTCTCACGACACTGAAGTTAGCTCCTTATTCACAGTTCCTTATTCAAAATTTTCGTTCCACCTTAAAACTGCTCTCCATGCTGCAATATCGCCACTTGGCCTGTAGAGGGGAACCTTTACTGAGTTTTACATTAAGAACGTTGCTGTTTTGTAAGAACTGTTTCAGAAATGCATGTAGAGAAATAAAAACGTTTTTAATGTTTACATGGCAATGATCTTTTTTCACTCAAATCTTAAACTATTCTGCAACTTTAAATCCTAGGAACCTGGCTCATAAAGACATTTATAGCAATTTCCAAGTAGGAAAATGCCATAAATGCTTTGGTTCACTGAAAACTCACTTGTTCAGATGAAAATAGGATTTGTAGAACTAATATCACTTGTTACCTGTTTGGACCAAAACATTCTTCACTATTAAATTCACATGGGAACTTTGCTCATGTGCACGTTGGCTTATAATATAAGACAACTTTATGGCATGAAAGGAATGGGTTAAATACCTTGGTCCACTGAAAACTCACTTGTTCAGTTCAAAATGCCTCCAACATGCTGTTCCATATGTGCTTCATCAAACCAATAATTAGAAACAAACATAGTTTAATCCACAGCTTGTTCAGGCATTAAATTACACATTTATATAACTCACCTCACGACTGTGATCACCATTTTCCCTTCCTCAGGGCACTCTTCAATTACATCACTCTGGATATCACAGAAGACATTTACAACAAATTAACTGCAAGCTAAATATAAAAAAAGAACACAGACATGTCTGTGCAACCCAGTCTATTCCACGACCACACAGCTAAACAGGTTTTAAATATAACTATAGCTCAGTCCACTTCAGACCATTCAGTCAGATCCTCAGTTTATTCATACTCTCTCCATGCCAACAACAAACAGTTAATAATCAACACTTGGAACTAGAAAACTTGTATTTGAGAATAAACTGACCTGGATGCATAACAGTTGTCCCATTTGGCATGGTGATCCAAAAACTTCCCAATAGCTCCTTTAGACCATCATATAAGTACCACTCTGTGTCCACAAGCAGTTTGTGGAAGCAAACAAAATGTCTTCGATCATGCATGTTGTATGATAGAGCCACAGGCCTGTACCTGAACAAATAGAATGTGCAAATATTAATGTTTTGTTTTACTCTCAATACATCAATACTACCCCAAAGAACAAGTTATTATACTTGTTTTTCTCTTGTTACATTACATTAATTTAGCTGGTGCTTTTATCCCAAATGAGCACAGGGAAAGCTTGCAATTTGAGTGTGCTCCCTGGGATTCCAACCCTTTGTGGGTGTTAGCACAATGCTCTACTTGGTGAGCTACAGGAGTTTATATATTGTAATTATGTGATGGAGGTCTACAAAATAACATGAAAAACAAATTGTGTGAACCGTATGCCTTTTACCGTGACTGTGGATGGAAGTGAGAGTGGGTGAATGTTGGATGGATACAGGCCAGACACAGGAACTATCATAGAAACAACCATCAAGCATGGTGGCCCTCTGTTGAAACGTGAAGGACATGTGGTCCTCATGCCACCACATGGATTCTTCTCTCTGTTGACAGAACTTGAATCATCACTACGTTGACTTGTTGAGATCATGGACAA
>JBBPCY010054408.1:0-12813 GCA_037974405.1 Brachyalestes nurse
AACTTGGGGTTAAGGGTCTTGCTCAGGTAGGATTCGAACCCATGACCTCTTGGTCTGGAGCCAAGTATCCTACTCAATGAGCTACCTCCACCCCATATCTTCACTGCTATTGTCAGTTTATGCAAATTATAAAGTCTGACACTCATATACACTCACTCACATATACACACACACACACACACACAAACACACACACACACTGCAATGAAACCTACAGTACAGTCAGTTTGTAATGGGTTTTTACAGACAGGACAGCAGCTGTGACCCACCTGTTTGTACACATCAGGCAGGTCCTGTAGGATGCGGTTCACCTGCGTGTCCAGAATAACAGTCTGAGCCTGAGAGAGCTGGAGCTGACATCTGACCTGAGGCCAGCTCCACTGCTCCTCACACACCGGGCAGCTGAACTCCAGGCTTTTCTAGGAGGAAAAAAAAATAGTATATTGGTACAGCTGGAACAAAACTTTAAATCAACAGGAGACAGGAAAACTTTATTTAAGTTACTTTTCAAGTTTTGTCCCAGCTGCACCCATATACGAGTTTTTTGGAGTAATTTTGGAGCACTTCTAGTGGCCCATTCATCATGAACTTTTCACACAGTATGAAAAGCAGCTGAGATTTTTAATTATGTAAAAAAAAAGACAATGGAGATACAACATTTTGCTCCGACAGTGATGATATCCATTTAAAAAACAACAAGCCAGCAATTTACGCAATGATATCCTAACCCTGAAGACCTGTTTAGGGTTTGAGGTTTGTTTCTTAGGTGGAGCTAATCTACAATGCTCTGAGATTGTAAAAAATATATATAAAAAAAGCTGCTGATTTTGTAGTTTGCACAGTGCAAACTACACTCTTCTATTACTGGTTTACTACATAGGTCTTGTAGCTCCAGAGCAAAACTAAAGAAGAAAACTTTTTGAACTCCTTACAGTTGAGGTGAGAAAAACATGTGAAAAATCTAGATAATAACTAGATAAATGTATAATTCATCTAGTTATTGCTTAAAATAAATGGATTTTTTTTTTTCACCTCAACTGTAAGGAGTTCAAAGCGTTTTCTTCTTTAGTTTTTCTTCTTTAGAACTCAAATGTATAATTGTGGGCCGCTGCTGCTGCTGGCTGGGAGAGTAAAATAACTTCAAATTTACAGCCACATTTACATTCTTATACTCACATCCTTTACGCACTGATTCACCATATTAATGAGACTTGAAGATTTGACAATGTGTCCACATGGGCTCTGTGGTTGGACCCCAGCTCCGGTACACACTGCCAACATTGAGGCACAAACATGATGCAACTTCTCAGTTGGTTAATGTCATGAACCTAAATCCAAACTGCACTTAGACAGAGACTAAAAACGAATGAACTAAAACACAGATTCAGATTCATCTTAATAAGTCACATAGACGAATACTGCTATTTTGATTTTTCCAACTGATCACCCATTAGAAGAGTTTCATCAACTGAGATGAAGAACTGGACTGATAAATCAGTGATGCCCTGACTCAACACGTTCATTCATCGGCCTGCTTAGGCTTAATGAAAAAAGTCTTCTGACCGAGGGGTTGTCTTTGTTTTCCAATTTGATGAGATCAATTTTACAGTAGACAGGAGTGCACTGATTTTAGGATTATGAGTAAACAAGCACTAGTCACGTTTCTTTCAATATGTTTTTTTACTATAATATAGTGGGCAAGTTTTCTCAAGGAGTAAAATGTTAGTGACCCCTGGCCCATGGCTTATAAGTCTGGAGAGGTAGAGTGGCCTAAACTACCTCTCCAGAAATGACTTTGAAAACACAAAGTATATATATAAAGGTATAAAGGTTATACAAAGGTTGTATAAAGGTAGCAGATCAAAAACTAACTGCTTTTCCTTTTTATTTCCTTTGAAAGGCAGACATTGAAAAAATAATATCTATAGGTTTTTACATTCTCTGGATTCATAGATCTGTAGTGACAATGCATAGCTACTACTCACACCTACCTGTATGGCCCCTGTGTGTAATTAAAACTAAATAATCTTTTTTTTAACAGAAAACTCAAACAAAAACTGCCACGTGTGTAACCTTTGTGACAGTGGGCAGTTTTGTGCAACAGCACCATCCTGTTAAAGGCATGCTGATGGAATGCTAAAACACACAATCACTGCATCTTCAGCCTGACAGCTCCACCCACTCATCTGCCACCTGGGAAATTCCTTCAGTTTCAAAAACATGACCAGTGTATCAAGAGAGACACTAGTTTTTTTTACTTTAACACCAAGTTTGTACACTGGAAAGTCAAGAGGAAAATCATTCCTGACCACAGGACGAACACTTCTCATTTTAAAGGGCCTATCATTTCCACAACAGCCCAAACCCAATGAATGATGAACTCAGAAGCCTACCTTTCTGTCCTAAAGTGTCTGGACCTGTGCCTGTCTTCTCCTCTGCTACTTGAGTAGTGCTGTTCTGATCACGCCGATGCCCCAAACGTTTATTTCTCATCTTCTCTCTTAAGACACTCTGCGTCTTTTTAAATACAGTGGAAATTTTCTCCATGTTTCCTAAGCTCCCCAGCCGAGACAAACTCGAGTGGTTAAATGGTAAATAGCACCGCCCCCGAAGAGGCTGAAGTGAAAATAAAAGTCACACGCACCACAGTTCTTAGTCAACAGATGAGGGCATGAAACATTCCTTTATTGTTACCGATCAAGCTTTAGGTTATCTCCAGAAAGGAGGAAGTGTGTTTCCAGTAACTTGTATGGGGTGTTTAAGTGAAATGCGAAGGTAGAAGAAAAACTGAATTACTGTAACATGCATTTTGAGGGCAGAGTCTATGTTTATGTGTTTATGTGTGTGAGTGTGTGAGTGTGTGTGAGTGTGTGTGTTTGTGTTCATCACTGCTGTTTCTGTTTTTCCCACTGCTCTGGGGTCAAGGTCTTCTGCTCAAAGGCGTGTATCTCTTTCAGTTCACTGGCAAGACAACTGTTCACCATCCTAAAGAAACACAAACACATAACATATAAAACAATGATTTAACCATAACCTATTAACCCCTTAAATTCCAAGACCCCTTAATATTCATCAATTACATGGAAACCATTGCACAATGTCATTATCCAGTTATTCTTAAGTAATTATAATGGGAGAAGTGAACTGGTCCAGAGGCAAGTTTCCTTATCCAAAGCAACTTCCATCCCCTAACTATAGGGGGCAGTCTCCCTGGAGCAACTTGGGGTTTAGGGTCTTGCTCTGAATCTCAGTGGTGGTATACTGAAGGTAGGATTCGAACCCAAGACCTCTTGGTCCACAGGCAAGTATCCTTCTCACTGAGCCACCTCCACCCCATATCTTCACTGCTATTGTCAGTTTATGCAAAGTATAAAGTCTGACAGTCACACACACTCACTCACATATATACACACACACACACACTGCAAGTCTGTTTTTCCACAAGTTATTTCCTCACTCGTTTTTCCTGTACTGATCCCTAGTGATGCTGTGAAGTTTAGTGAAGTTTAATAGCTGTTTCCACATTTGGCCTAAATACTTTGTACAACTGCTTGACATCATCTACCTAATATGCAAACAACACTGATGTCTGTATGAATGCAAGGTATGTACAGTGCCTTGCAAAATTAACCCCCCCCCCATTATTCAGAGTTCCTCTGTCTTCTTGCTGTCACTTGCTTGATGGAGCCCTTACTTAGTGGTGTTATACTGGTGTTGACTCTGGAGGCTCTCAGAACAAGTGTATATATACTGAGATCATTTGACTTTCAGATTGCTCACAGGTGGATCTTATATAACTAATTAAGATAGTGGCTGGGGCTTCAAAGCAAAGGGGGTAAAAACATATGCACACACCACTTTTCAGTTTTAGAATGATTTAAAACAAGTTTTTTTTCCCTTTTAACTTCATTGATCTGTTGTTTGTTTTCTAGGTCCATTACTTAAAATCAAATTGAAAATCAGTTTAAATTCCAGCTTGTAAGATAACAAAAGAGAGAGATTGCCAAGGGGGTGAATACTTTTGCAAGGCACTGATTCAAACTGAGCCTTTAAAAATATATTTTTATACTCTAAACTACAAAATACATTTTAATTGCACATAAAATATCCAAAGTGAAAATAAGTGCACATGTGCCCACATTTTATATTCTAATATAATAAATTCAGCAAATAAACAGTAAGTGTGCATTACTGTTGAAGTGAAACTCAACTCTGCATTTAACATGTTCACCAAGTGAAGCAGTGGGCAGCCAAGGCAGCAGTGCCCACAGAGCAGTGTGTGGGGACAGTACTTTGCTCAAGGGTACCTCAGTGGTGCCACCAGCAGTCCTGGGATTCAAACCCATGGCCTTCTGAACGACAGGGCAACTCCTTAACCACCAGGCCACCACCCATCCCACAAAAAATGTAAAAAGTATGTAGATCTCTGTTGATGAATTATTTCCACTTCAAAGGCAAAAAAATCAAAAGCACTTGACCAGACAAGGTCTTCATATGACTAGAAGTGTCTGTGGTCCTGAGTGAAAGACTAGAATGAGGTTATTCTAGTCTTTCAGACTGGCCAACTTTCTGCCAGGCCAAACCCTGAGCTGCACAGGTCTAAGCTCTAAATTGTTCCAGAACATATTTTGTCCTTGTTGTGAGACTTGATAACTACACAAGTACAGCACTTCCCAAACTTTATACCTTAAATCAGTGTTCAGGTATAAACCCCGTGTCCTTTATTAAATTAATGAACAGTATTCTCGGTTATGTCAGGCTTACCTGTGCCTCTGCAACAGTGGTTTTCCTTCAAACTGAGGGGAAACTACAAGGACTTTAAAACTAGCTGCACATCTGTTTGGAGACGTGTCTTCTACTTCCTACGACAGAAAGGGAGATGTGTAAACACAGTGAACATGCAAAGCTGTGCACCAGTCACGTTAGAGCGTGTCTGTGTCTGATGTTAAGACCATGATGAGTTCAGCTGCAGTGCTCTCATCACATACCACGTGTACAGCACCGACTTCAGCGATCAGCTTTTCTCGAATGAGCTCCGCGGTGACTGCCATCTCTTTCTAAACACCTCAAGCCTTGTTTACAACTCTTCTTCCCAGACTGACCAAGTTTATCATTAAAGGAAATCTTCTACATGTACTTTCAGTCTAACTGCCGGGCGAGTGAGTGGGGCAGACACGGCTGTAAAATTGTCCAATGAAAACGCAGGAAATTGATGAAACCACGCCTCCTTATACATCAGTGACCAATCACATTGATAGATGTCCGTCGACTCGAACAACCAAGGGTCCTTATAGCCTACAGGAGTTCCTCGTGATTTGCCCGGTGTATAAAAACGCAAATCTCTCCTATATCAGCAATGTTGACATTAAAACTACGAGTATAATACAATTACCATCTGATTTTTATTTATTCAGGCGATCTGCTGTATTATCTGTTTGTAGGTGGTGTAGTATTTTGTAGGAACCTTCTGGGCTCAGCTTAGACGTCCAATCTGCTGAGAAGTGTTTTGTTTTTAAATTGAAGGACCTCTACCCATGGGTTTAAATGGTGCTCTCGAAACGATTTTAATCATACTAGTATGTTGCATTAATTATTTGTATCTTTTATGATTTTAGAGCTTTGTTTCTTAGGTCGTAAATATTATGTGCACACAGCAGACCCCCTGGCCTCTGATCGTGCCGTGTGCTGTGTTACTGGGGCTGTCTGAAATGCTAAAAATTCTGTTAAATGTTAAGTGTTGAGTTAAATGTCCGGTCTATCCGTATTAGAAGTCCAGCAGTGGATTTGTAACAGTGTGGATTAACTCGATGCTGTAAAGAGTTCAGAGTTAACAGAGGGTCTTTCACCATGGTGGTGGAGGTGGAGAGTTTCTTTGGGGTTTATATGCTGTACTGCACCAACCCCAAATTCAAGGGTCGGATCTACATCGGCTTCACTGTGAACCCGGAGCGCAGAATCGGCCAGCACAACGGGGGGCGCCACAAAGGGGGCGCCAAGAGGACGAGTGGACGAGGACCCTGGTAAACTCTTTTCCTCTGATGACAGCTGTAGTGCTGATTAATTATAGATTCTTCTGCATGCAGGGAGACTAACACGGTTCTATTTTTCTTACACTAATGTTCATCAACGTCAAAGTGAATTTTATTGTATAGCGCAACAGACACGAGTACGTCATACAAACAGTGTAAATAAGTATAAAATACGATTAAAAAAGAGTGAGATTTAACCTGTCCTTAGTGTGTGGACAGCTCTCTGTGCATTGTATGTAAATATAATTAAAGTAAAATGTGCAATGATTGAAAAAAATGTGCAACGATTGTGGAAAGAGTATAACCAATGTAGACAGTACAGCCAGTGTAAACAGTATAAAAAACAGTATAAAACAAGTTAAAGTGGCAAAACATGTTGTCGTTTTGCACTATTGTTTATTGTTTATCCTTTAATATTTATTTTGTCTTTTATTGCTTCCTGTTGCACCGAGCATGCTAATTAAAGAATTCCCCTTAATAAATAAAGTTCTTTCTTTATATGCAATATCTCATGTGCAGTAGTCTTACATTGCAATATCACTACTTTGTCAATATTACTTATATACTACTGATCTCTACTTATTTATTGTATTTATACCAGCATTTGTGTATATAGCATAGTGTATTTCATAATGAGTTTTTTTTCTACAGATTTTTATTTTTCATTTATTTAGACTCCATATTTTATATTGTTCTTGTGTTTGTGCACAAGAAATTGCAGTCATAACATAAGCAATTAAAGTTTTCTGATTCTTATTATCTTATATTATCTTATCTTCTTTTTTCTCCGTAGGGAAATGGTCCTTATTATCCACGGGTTTCCCTCTGATATTGCAGCTCTAAGGGTAAGTAAGGCTTCTCACTAAACTACATAAAACCAAGCAAGTGCTTCATTCTTTCATTTCCTTTTCTCCTCCTGAGTTCACAAGTAGATATTTCCTACGGACGACCTCGTGTAACTAGAACCTGGCGTTTTGTTGTGTTGAAAATCCTTTTTATTCATCCATTTTAAGCTCCACACAAATTTCAGGGGGATATTATAGTTTACGCTGTAATTCTTGTGTTGCTCAGTAGGGGTCACTACTGAGTGCTATAAAAAACATGCCTACTCGACTAAATTATACACTATATGGACAAAAGTACTGGGACACACCTGTTTTTCGAGTTTAGGCTAGGCCCTTTTGTTCCACTGAAGGATAATCTTAATGCTTCAGCATACCAAGACATTTTGGACAACTCCATGCTTCCAAAGTTTGGGGAAGAACCTTTTCTATTCCAGCATGACTGTGCCCCAGTGCACAAAGCAGCTCCATAAAGACAGAGTCCTGACCTAAAGCTGAGATTGTGAACCAGGCCGTCTCGTCCAACATCAGTTGATGCGCAAGGTGGCCTATGGTCACTGCTGAAAGCAATATCGGCCCATTTGTACTTGAATTGTGTATTACTTTGCAAGACATTCTTTGTTGGACTAATTCTTTTTTATTATTCTTAGACTTTTTGGTTTTCGTCATATGCACATTTGCATCAAACATGTAACTCCACAAACAAAGACTGTGGAAGACTGTGCTGAAGCCTTCTTCATAAGTTGCCTTTCTGGAAGTTTGCAGAAAGGCCCTCTTGTGGCCGACATGATCGGAAGAAGGTCCAGTGGGCTTTTTCAGGAACACACATGTTAAAATAGTGTGTCTGCAAGTCTGTAGGAGACTGGAAATTTCTCAGCACAGTAGCCCCTTGCTACCAAGACATCTGATGCTGTTAATGGACTCTTTAATTGGCCCTTCTGAAGGTGTACTGGGTGTTGGAGCAGAGAAAACACTTGCAGAGCAGTTCTACTCCAGGACCAGGCATGAGAACCACGGCACTACTTCGTTACGAGACATGACAGGCTGGGAGTCATAAAGAAATGGTGTTCATCGATTTTGTGCAATCATTATACAGCACCATTACTTGAAACATATCAGCAAAATATATGTAGTAAGGTAAAGTGGCATTTGGCAGACACCCTTATCCAGAGCGACTTACAATCATTAGTTACAGGGACAGACACCTCTGGAGACACTGAGGGTTAAATGTGTTGCTCAGGGACACAGTGGTAGAAAGTGGGAATTTGAACCTGCAACTTTGTGGTCATCGGGTTCACAAACAAGTGTTTTATCCACTAGGCTCCTACTATTGCCTTTCAGTAGAGGCTACTGAAGACTGAAAGAGTGTAGTGTGATTATAACAATAACATATAGTTATATTGTTCATACCTGCTCTTGACCTCTTTGTGCTCTTTCCCTTTGCCTCAGTTTGAGTGGGCTTGGCAGCACCCACACATTTCTCGACGGCTCTCACACGTGACCCGACGCACTCGCAAAGAGTCCAGCCTGCAGTTCCACTGGCGCGTGGTCTCCAACATGCTGCGGGTGGCACCATGGAACCGCCTCCCACTAACGGTGCGCTGGCTGAGGCAAGAGTACCGGCTAGACTTTGAACCCGGACTTCAGCCCCCTCTTCATATCCCTTTGACCTTCGGCTGCGTTCGTGCCAAGAAGAAACAGCAGCAGGGGGACGAGGAGCAAGTGGAGAGCCGGATAGAATGGTGTCTGCTGTGTAGAGAGATGGTGAAGGTATGTTTACACCTCGATCTTTTTGCCATGTTCAAGGAGTGCGTTTTTTTGTGGCTGTGACGATAAATACGGATTGATGAACAGCCCTTAGAAAAGACGCTGTTACATCTGTCTCTATCTGAATCTCTTACGTCTCTATCTGCTTCTCCATCTGTTGATTAAAGTGAAGAACTAAACCGCCATGTCTTGGCTGACGAAGTACATCTTGGTCGAGTGGAAAATTTTAATTTAAAAAACCTCCATTCCATACAGTACATGTATGGCAAACTGCATTTTAAATTCAGCATTATAGTAATGTCACAAAAAAAGATATGAGCTCGCTCATTCAGCCTACTGCAGTCTAGCTACACCCATTCACGCTGAAGCTAAACGGAGTGTTTTAGTCCAGACAGCTTTTTAAGTGAGACACAATACAGGGCAGCCAATTGAAACAGAGCCTTAAGAGCATTTTATCATAAGGAAATAGTGATCATTCGGTTAAAAAGGATAGAAAGTGGTATTTTCAAATTGTATCATGGCTGTTTTTGGTACCATATTAAGTGTCGTAAGAGGACCTTGACAAGAAAATATAAGATCTAAGAAAACTAGGTTATAGGGCCTCTAAAATCTTGGCCATTGGTTTGTCGTATCTCCACCTAAAATCCCTGCTGCTTTCCTGCTGTTAAATGGAGCTTCACGACCATGGCCCTTAATGCTGTGCACTAAGATGCAGGTGGCAGTGCCCCTTCAATTTTAGTTCACTCTTGGTACCCACACTACTAAGTGCCAAAACAATTCAATACATAAATAGTCTTATCAGTGCCAGTGAGCCATTAAGCCAGTAGGTGTATTATAAGCATACAGGTAGCTGCTGTGCTAATGTGACACTTTGTCTCCCTCAGACTGCGGATAGACTGTCTTGCTTTCATCCCTCATGTAAGCTGGTTTGCCATCTCATGTGTCTGGCTAAACACTTCCTGAAATCAGAGCCCGCTCACCTGATTCCTGTAGAGGGGGAGTGTCCTAGCTGCCATTACTCCGTTCTGTGGGGAAATCTGATTCGCCACAAAAATGGTTGCTATGGCGATCTAGAAGAAATTGCTTCATCTTCGTCCCAGGTGTGTACCCGCCATTTGCAAAACCTGTGCTGTATCTATGGTAGTTACTTAATGTGTCACAAGATAACCCATGCAGGGAGTTACCACGTAGAAAACGATATGTGGTGGGATGTGTACCCTAACTGAAGTAATGTTCTCTTTTGTATGACTTCTCAAATCTGCTTGTAACTCTTTTTCATACAGAGCCACTGGGCAGATGAGCTGCAGATATGAGGAGAGTTTACCCATTTTAACACCTCAGTCAATTTTAGGCTGCCAAAGGACAGAACAGAAGGTTTTGTAGGCTGCAAAGAAGGATCTGGGTCTTCAGTCAAGGCACGTGTGTGGATGTACACCTGCTTTTAGACGGAAACATAAACTGAATCCATGTGCTTTCACTTCTGTTGATGTAACTGTGTTCATTAGTGTGTAAACAGCAGACACGGTACTTTTCTTCTGGGCTGCCTGCCTTAGGTCCAGGTAATACCTAAAGAGACTAATTCACTTCTTGAATTAATGGTGGTTTTTATGTTTGTCTGATGTTACTTTGATATACTGAACACAGTGAGGCAGTGAGTTGAGCCAAACGTGGGAAAAAGTTTTCAAATATGTAATATACCTCGCCGGACTCAGCAATTAGTGCATTAAAACGGCTTGTTTTTAATTTTGATATGTTTGAACAATACCTTTGATTTGACTCCAATACTGAATCTTACTCTGTATATTTTTGGAAAGAACTTTTTAAGACTGCATGTATGTTATGTACCATAAATAATGTGAAAAATATTTATTGAGCAATGAGCAGTGGATTTGTTTTGAACACCAGTGTCTTTATTGCTTTAATGACTTCAGAGGCTGTTACTTCTTAAACTAATTTCACAGACCTTTATCTTAATAGAAATGAATTTGTTATGCTAGTATTTGTTTGTACTTGTCAATAAAGTGAGTCTTGCTTAGCTGCAGTGAGATTTTTTTTTTCTCGTGATGACCAAATGGTGCAGCCGAGTATGTGACCTTGGAAAGCATTCAAACTGCGATGAAAGAGGTCACTATGCACTGTTCCTCAACATTCCGAAAAAACAGACTATTGTCACTTCCTCTGGCCCTCTAGTGCACTACAAGCAGACATTGTCAGAATTCACAGAGGCATGCCATCTGTTTACATGTTCTTCTGAAGTGTAGTGAACCAATTTCTGTTTAAGTTAAAACACAAATGCTTTTGTGATCAAAACAAAAAACAATCTTTGAAACTGAAATGTAGAGAATAAGTAAAAATGATGATTAAATATATTATACTTTTAACTCCAAAATATTCCACCTAATTGAAACGAAGAATTACACAGGGAAGCTAAAAACAATGCATGAATGAGAAACACTGGAAATGTAAAACTATTATGACTGTGAACATGTATTCATGTTTTTGCACTGAGATACTTCTCTACAGGGGTGAACTGTAACTACCTATATTTGCATTAACAATATTAAATAGGTCGTTCTGTGGTGATGGCAGCATCTGCTTTGTGATTGGTCACAACGTTTTATTTATAAAAGAAAAAAAAACCTAGAATGAGCCAAAGCGCACTTTACTACAGATTTATTAAGATGTTTTATACGATGTTCCCTACTTTTAAGTTTTAAAAAATTACTTGTCAGTGGATTTAGGCTAACAGAACAGAACAAGAGATCAGGTAAGATACATTTGTGCAAGGAACACCTTCTTGTGAATTGGGCTTCTCTGAAAGTTGGGGAAGTTTCGGTAAGACTGCTAACATCGTTTCATAGGAACAGTTTATTCCCTGTCTGGAAGAACAGGGAACATTCAGAACAGGTCAGTGTTTGTTTGGCCCCTGTTGGTGGCAGCACCCTGCTTCACTTGAAGAATGGGTTAAGAATTTCACATTGTGTGCTGTGGAAGCTTATGGACTAGATTCTAATCTACTTTTTTTGTGCCTTTTTACACTTTTCTGTGACACCCGGACTGACACGTGTACTGAGGAAAAAAAAAAACGTCAAACGTCATAGAAAAGTATATTGTAATAAAATGAATTTTAAAAAGTGACATAACACACATTTCTGTGAAATGCAACACATGAACCATCGTACCTGTGAAATAAACCATATTACAATCTTGCAAAAACATATGTTGATTATTGGAATTCACCCACCATTTCTATATAGATTCCTACTGAACATAAAATTTCACAGAACAAGCTAGTAGTGAATTAGTAAGAGAAGTGAAAGTCACTAAATGGCCAGTTAATTCCTATAACTCTACTCATAACCAGGAGTCATATGTTAAAATTATAGATTGTTGGTAAAATACTCCCGGATATTAAATGTTTGCGTGTTTGTCGGATTATTTTATCTGTTTCTTTGATCTCTACCACGTTGCTCTAGTAGTTCCTAGGCTGTGCTGGGTTTGAGTGGCTTGTATCCAGTAAAGACTGAAAACATCATATTTCAAATCTGTGTGTACACTTTTGATATGTATATTACTATATAACACATTGATTCACGTGTGTGAGTTCACTCTTAACCCAGCAAAAAAAAAACTAACTAAAACAAAGCCAGCACTCTTCTGAAAGTAGGAATTAGACAAGGAATCTGTCAGGGCCTTATGTCTGTTTCAGATTAGTGCATCTTTAAAGCAACATCTTTTTGACAATATCTCGATTAAACACTGGCAGGAAATGCATTACATCTAATGTTACATTAGTATTTCAAATGTAGTGAATGTTACAGATTCACATTTTTATAAGCGTATATGTGTCTAACCAACCAATAACACAGGTCAACAGGTCAAAATTACCAGAGATAAGTTTATGTGGGTTTTGTAGTGTTTTTCATGCTGATTTCAAATCTGTGTTTAGTTTTCCCGCAGTTTTTGTGATCAAGCTCGTTATATATTGCATGATAGTTGGTATAATTTGCATATAATTATCATATGCTAAGTGTTTTTGAAGAAACAGTGGTAGGTGACTGACACTGATCATTATATCTATACCACAGGGTGCGCCTGTCTGACTTCGCACTGAAAATATTGAAACAGTTACTTGATTGGTGCCTGCAGTTTAATAAAAACCGCATGCAAGTCTA
>JBBPCY010054429.1:0-12813 GCA_037974405.1 Brachyalestes nurse
GTCAGGTTCAGGGACTGGACTGGAAATGAGAGACTTTGAAAGTCCTTCAGGAAGCCTGGAGAACTGTTCCTCAAGATTACTTTAAAAATACAAGAAAATCTGACTCTTTGGAAGCAAAATCTGAAATAACATGGGGACTTTTGCACAGTACGGTAGATTCCTTTAATACAATAGCACAGTAGACCGAGATTCCCATAATAAAGTTATAATAATTTGCTATAATAACTTACTGTCCCTGTAGAGTGTCCTGTTATGTTTTGTCCCAACCTCCTTCTTAAAAGAATAAAAAAAAAATTAAATGATCGGACAGATGTACACTCAGCTAAAAATTGCAGTAGCATCTCATAGCTTGAGTCTTGTCCATATATCTGCCCAATTTTACAGATTATCTACAACAGTGGACAGTGTGGCGGAATGTTTTTGTTCCAACCAATCAGGAGTGGTTTTAGTCTTCACTTTAGATCTGCATCTGGGGTGAGGTTAAAACTGTCTAAATTAGACTTTTCACTGAACTGTCCCTTTTAACTTAATGAAACACTGGTCTTATCATGTTAAATAGCCCTTTCAGAATCTTATATATCCTGTCCTCATCTCTAAATGGTGAGCAAGCTGAACACCTCTCTTAATTATAAGGATAATGAGACTTACAGGCTGATTAACATCACTGTCACAAGCCCCCAAGTGAAGGGCCCCAGTTTACACCACTGCAATCATTCGGCACACACAGGCCTCACCACATAGCATCTGCATTGCTGATTTTAACCTCAGTGAGAAATTCCCTACTCACACAGCAGAAGAGAACTGCTTATTTCTCCTTCACCACCAAGAGGTTGCTCAAATTGGCAGGTGCAGCACAAAGCATGCCAGCTACTGTTAACACAAGCAATTAGCATGTTTATGCCTGGTTTACATGAGTTTGTCCTGGAGGGAAAAGGGCTCAAACATGACTCCGCCTGTGCTGTGTATGATCTTTGATCTGAAATCATCAGGTAGTAAATGTTCATCACATAGACCTTTCATCCTCAGTTGTCCTGACATACATTATGTCTTATATTTAATGACATCTAGATTCAAGATTCATTATTTGTCACTTACACAGTTATACAATATGTAGTGAACGTAAATGTGACGATATATTTACAATAAATTAAAGGGCAGAACTAAGTAAGGAAATACATAGAAAGAATATATTCAACAAACATTGTTAACAAGTGTTACCAAGATCTGAAGTATGGAAATGTGACGGTGCAAATGTACAATGAGGAAGAGAGTTATTTTTGTGGGTTTATTATTATTATTATTAATAATAATAAAAATCATATAAAACTATAATATATACAAATAATAATAATACAATAACATAATAATATTAATAATAATAATAATAATAATATATACAAGTATAATACAGTATAATATAATATATAATATTAAAAAATATATATTTTTATCAGTTTATTTTAGTCATATACACAGTGAAACCAAACAATGTTCCTCCCGGATCATGCAACACAAAGAATAAAAACAGTAACACCACAAGACTAAACAAGTGCAGACAGGAGAAAATACACAGAGAGCAAAGAGAGCAGGAGAGAAAGCAAAAAAAAAAAACATGAGCAACAAAACAACAGGACATGACAATGTTTAGTGCAGTTGATATTTGAATAATGAATCAAATATTATGACAGATACTGTATTCTAGCAGCAGAGTTGTTAGGTATGCAAAATGTTACACATCGTTAGAATTACAATAGATTTGTTAAAGTAGTTTAGTGATTTGTTTCATTTCAGAAACAGCTGGTTCTCCTCTTGTAATAGCTTGCCGGATTTAGAATGGTCACAAATGGCTGCCTGGTAATCTGATTTGGCAGTTCTCTGCCTGCTTATGCGTCCGCTGGGAAATACTGCCGGCAGGCCTGGGCTTGGTTCCTTGACCCTGCATTTGACCTCCCGTGCTCACCTGTAACTGACCCAGATTTATTACCTGCCTTCAGCAGATCAAGGGTTTTCCTCAAGCATTCCAAGTTCAGCTTGAGGACACACTTGAGTGGCCATTACAGAAAAGCATCATTAGATTAGTTTTCCATTCCTGCCTGGACGTTTTCATGACCCCTTCCCAGCCTTCCCAGCTACAGTGACTCTGTCAGTCCACTGGAATGGTCTTCCACACGTGTTCAAAAGCTCTGATTTAAGTATTCCTGTAAAAAAAACTGTTGTTCCAGTGCTGAGACATTATATTACATTCAGAGATGACACTTTTTATTAGAAACCGCTAGCTTGTAGCTTCACCTTGCTGGTGTACAGTGGCCAGTCTGTTGAATTAGTGTCGACCATCTTTAATTTGGTAATTTTCCTGCTTAAACACACCTGGTTTAACTCATTTTTTCCAGGTTTGGTGTGTTTAAGTAGGGGAACTGCAAAAATGTTCTTCTAGCATGGACTTCCAGGACCCTTCATCAAATGATTTTGGACTGCAGATCTACTCTTGGCTCGTCATTTTTAGGAAGTGGACTGCTTTAAGTTTAGCTGTGGCACTGATGCTTGTAAAAATGCAATGAAACAGCCCAGGCTGGAAGTGTATGTAATATACAGTACTGTGCAAATGTCTTAGGCAAACTGTTTAAACCATTTATCTGAACAATGAGGGACTTTCTGTCAGCAAATACACAAGGTAACATTAGAATACATGCAGCCAAACAAGAAAGCATTAAATAATATCAAGATGTGTTTTCTTTCTAAAAAGTACTTGAAGTTTTATGAGCTGGTCAGAAGAATTCCATGTTTCACCTCCAGCCTTTGCATGGATTTGTGAAAAACTCCATCAGCAGGTCATGATTCAGCCTCATGAAGTTTCAGTTGAGCTGAACCAGGTATTTGAGGTATTTAAGGAGAAACATAATGTGATATTTGGCTTCCGTGGGGAGAGTTCTGGGAATGATTAAGCATACACATATATAAAATTCCCTATATACTGTATTACTATTACTTGTATACATTAGCTTTCAAATACATACAGTATACTGCTCAGCTAAACAGGTTTTAAATATAATTTTCTCGGATGTCTTAAGACTTTTGCACTGTACTGTAATAGGCTTGTATGGTAGGTCCTAAAGTGGCATTGAGGAGGGGTTTCTATGTATGTAGGTTCCAATGGCTTTGCACACTTGGACCCTGGAGAGTTTTAATAAGCACAACATAAGGCAATTGTTAAAATGCACACGTGCATGGCTAACCCCGGCTGTTTCTTATCGACCTGAGGTCAAAAGTAACAGGTTTTGCTCATGGTACAGAGGAAGCGGCAGACCTTGTCTGCCCTCTATTAAAAAAGAGTTGAATCACTTACCAAAGGCAAGTCATTAAATCTAGGAGCTCTTTTCATGGTGCTAAGTTGATCTGAATCACAGTGAGGTGATTAAAGGGAGTACAGGGGGCTGACCTGAAGCAGTTCTCTGCTACCGATCACATATGCACTGATATTCCAGTTTATAAGAAACACCTACACTCATAGGTCATTTTATCAAACACAGAGTGACTCTGTGGTTGGGAACCATCCTCTGTAGTTTAGAACTGGAGCTAGAACTGGAGCGACACAGCTAACATTGCTAACAAACACTGGAAGTCACCCATAGCCTTTCTGTAAATATGCACCACAATAATTATTTCAGTCCATATCCAGCTCTACATTTAGGCTGAGCAGATTTGTAGATGTGGTTTAGGACATAGTATGACTAACTGTGAGCTATAAAAACAAATAAAAACTCCATTGTGTAACAAAACAATGCAGGGAAGCTTATTAGACAACAGGGTCTGTTTTCACAAACTGCCTTAGGGTAGGAGTGCCAACTTAGAATCAGATTAGACTGATAATTAGAGAAAATGACTATATATACAGTAGACCCCCGTAATTCGCGGGGGTTATGTTCCAAAAGCACTTGTGGATTGTGAAAAACCATGAATTTGTGATGTGGTTAAAAAAATGCCTAAAAATGCCTATTTTTATAGTGTAAACCCTAAATATGCCACCAGTTATGCTCCCAAAACACTTTAATTTAATTTTAAACTTTTAGCTTAATACATTACCCTGAATAAAAATGTAAAGCTCAACCCGTATACGTACTGTACAGTTTACACTGAACTGCTGTCTCTCGCAGTGCTAGAATGTAAATTACAGATGATACCCCTGTATAGACTGGACTGTAATTCATGCACAAGCATTTTCGTTGGTATGCACTGTCGTGGTAAATACACTAATACATTGATTTAATTTACAGTAATAAAAATACAGGGCTGTAAGAAGAACACAACTTAAAACACGAGAACACTCAGCGAAGCACTCGAGACAGCTCCATGCAGGACACTGTTATGATGAGGAATTCTGGACTGCAGCTGCCAGAGATGCATCACAGGGCAACAGCCAATAAACAGTAGCTTACCTTAATATTTGTTGGAAGAATTGTTATTCTCTCTAAGTTTCACCTATGTATCGTCCACAATGTGTTTTATCCTAGTTTAGAAACTCTGTAATGAACTTTGTGTGACTTATTTCTCTTATTCCATGGGAAATGTTTTTGGGAGGATGCTCTCTACTTGCAGGAGGAATGTGGGAAAGGACATCGCGACCTGGCATGGGATGTTGGAATGTCATCGAGATCCTGTTAGTTCCTGTTATTGCGGTTTCATACACTCAAGATTGGTTAAAGGCAATGCTTAAGATAAACCAAAATGGATGGATGTCATGTACGCATGCCATATATAAGGCAAAGACAGACTAGCTGGCTTTGAACAACTCCTCTGTAAGACTTTGGCGTGTGACTTATTCCCTTGCTGCAAGAATTTTCTTAAGAATTTAGCACTAAAATGCATGAAAAAATATATATTCCTATGAAAAAAGCAAAAAAAAACATTTGCAGTTTCCGCAAATTTGCAGGGGTTCCTCAAACAATGATTAATTCTAAGAAAACATCCACGAACGACTGAACGACTTTGCGGAGGAACACTGTACTGGTTTTGAGTGGATTGAGAGAAGTATGGGTGACTTGACTTCTAGTTTTTGTTAGCTGTGTAGCTCCAGTTCGAAACTAAAGAAGCAAAACATGGACACAATGTCGTTGCCGTTTTTTTTTTTTTTGCATGATTGACTACATTGTGGAAAAACTGAAAAATTAATTTTTGTCTAAACTATTCCTTTAATGACAGTGACATCCCCGTCAAGACTCTTATCATTACAGGCTTATAGATGTGGGCCTTCTCACAACAACAACATTCCGTCAGCAAAGTGGAGCTAAAATCTTGGGGTTTTCTAATAAATTGGCCAGTCAGTGTGTGCTGAAAGAAGTGAAACATCTTCAGATGTAGATAATTAAGAAATGTACCCAGCTTACTAAGGAAAATAACACACAAGTGCCTGTTCAAAGACCAATGCCTGCGTCATGACCAATTTAGTGCATAACAAAGCCAAACGTTTGCATTCAGATTATCCTCGTTCTGCGCTTCATTGTTTTTCATTCTCTTCTGTCAAGTAGTGATAATGAGATTAAAGTGAGAGTGTCGCTTGGCGCATCGCTTTGAGTTTGTATGCAGTGTGAACAGTGCTGAGTAATAGGCCTCGTCTAAATGTACAATTTAAAAGCACTTGTGAATCGATTCGGCTTTGTCCATTTGAAATTCTGCTCAGGCGTGGAGGCGATTAAGATTCTGACCTGTTGTGGATTCCATGTGAGAGTCACAAGATGCCTACGAGTCTTCAAACTGTGTGCTGCATTTGAAAGTGCGGCCCCTGTGCGTGTGTGTGTGTGTGTGTGTGTTCATGTGTTTGGCTTATTGTATTTGCATGCTCATGAATTGACAAATTGCCCTGCAGTCTTCAGAAAACAGCCAAGTATAGCCTTTCCAAATGAAGCGGAAACTTCTATGTCATGATTTCAGTTTTACTGGGTGATGGGAGTCTTATTCTAGGGTGCAAAGGCAAATTAACTCTATTGCTGTTCACCAGAGCAAACCAGTGGCTGTTAAGACCTTTTAAACTAATTCAAATGAACTTAATGTATAGAATTCATGAACTGGCACAGGAGTCCTGCCCAATGTGGACAATGTTGCATTAATATGCACTTTGGATGCATTTTACCACAAGAATGAATGTGTATATGCAGTGAATTAGATACAAACATAAATGGCTTTACAGATCCATGTTTGTGGCATAATTCAGTGGTTGGGATGAGCACAAAGTCACTCAGAGTGGGTTTGATTTGAAATTGTTTATAACTGAGAAACTTACCAATGTCTATTTCTTAACAGTTGTATGAATGGAACCAGGAGTTGTCATGTCTACAGCACTAATCTAGCCAAATTCAAACCTACCAGTAAATGTACATGTCTCTTTTAAGTGTTCTTTGCAGTCTGTTTTGCCTTATTATGCTTGTAAAACCTGTTTTAGGAGAAAACCTTAAAACTGTGTCTCAGTCATCACGCGTGTATTCATAGCCATTTCTTTGAGCTAGCTTTTAGAGGCATTAAACTCTTTAGAAGTCTGTTTCATCACGACCTCCCATCCTTTCAACACCACAGTAAAGAAATCCAAACATCTCTAGAATGGAATGTTCCCAATCAACCACACTCTGAACAACTTTGCTTACATTTCAACCACTGAATTATGCAGAAAAAAACTGGTGTAATTGCCCTGTAATATGCAGGAGGATATCAAGTTTTGATGCAACATATGATCTTGATCATCTTGTTTGATATGTTTAATGGCACATACATATAAGTCTAGTGGCCCATACAGATGCAGTGATTTGATCATTCATTTCCATTGTTGAAATACAGGTCATATTTCAGGTTCGTCACAGTGGAGACGCCTTCGGAAATGAGATGGAAAGGCCAACACTGAGAGAGAGCCAAGCAATTAGAGGAGTGTCAGATGAAAAAGATACAGGCTTGCGGCCCCGTGGCTGAAATTAGTCTTGATCAAGCAGCTGTCTTTATTATGAGAACTCATTGAAACTGTCGGACGGATTTGCATATAAATGGTCTCTGTGGCCTGTGGAGACCGTGGGTTTTGGCACAGCCGGCCTGGCTATGTCTCTATTGTACAGGTTAGCTGCTACAAGTGGCTTGTGCCATCGTGAAACGCGTTGTCATTGTTCTTTTACTTGGGTCTAAATGTCAAAAGTACATTGTTTCAACCTCAGGTCAGACCAGTAGCATGGCATTTATCATGTAGCTACTTCCTTGCTATATCTGCACAAGCTGCATTTGAATTTACTGCTGTGTAAAAATTCCCAGCCGAGAGGGCCTTTCCTGTCATTCCTGCCAACCTCAGGTCAAAAATTCCAAGCTAGGCAATTCCAAATGTGTAACAGTGAACAGCAGCATTATACTTAACTACAAAGCACTAGCCTAAATCCTCATACACTTGCTTCAACCTGTCTTGAGTTGGTAAGTATTATCAAGCAGACTTTTTGGTGTGGTTTCTGATACTGTGATTTAGAAGTAGCAAAACAAAAATGGCCAAACAGACGAAATTCAGACCTCATGACTGATGCCATTACTGTTTTTAGCAATGCAACATTTTTGTTCATTTTTCTGGCCAATAATTTGTCATACAGGGTCTAAATCACATAAGCAAGTCGACTTGAAAATAGTCAACAGCTGAAAGTGGTTTGAGGTGAGTGTGTGAGGATTTAGCCATGCTGTTATGCTAACCGGGCAAGTTTACGTTGCCATTACTTATTAGCTACAATAGCCTCGTAGCAGTAGTGTAGAGTAAGCAAATTAAACGCCAGTCATGTGTTATCAGATCAACTGCATTTGGGATAAACTGTGGGACTTTGATTTTAGCCAAGCTATTATGTTTTACTGGTAGTCTATTTTTGGGCCCTAATTGGGAATTCACTCTCTTCACCTGCAGCGAAGCAGCAAAAGCATCTCCCTGCCATGCAGACACTGTAACTTTCAAAGAGGAAAAGATATTTTTAAAAAAGATTAAAATATCCATAAAAGTCCCCACCACCACGAAAGCCAAGTGCAGTCCATTCAGATTTCATTTGTTTTCAGATGAGAAATCTAAAAAATCTCTTGCTGTTCACCTGGGTCTGGCCTTTTTTGTGGCATTGATGGCACAGCTGTGATTTCACCAGGCCGGCAGATTCTACAGACAGACACCCGATACTTTCTATCTGCTCTCCCATCAGTCATGTCACTGGAGTTGCTACAAGTAGCAGCCTGTTCTCTCCTCAGTACTCCGATTACACTCAGCGAGCCGAGAGGCCGGGATGTATTCCCTGACCCTCGGTTCCTCGGCTTGCCCTAGAGGAAGAACTAATCTGATGTGTCCACTGTGCTGTGAGGTTGGTCGGATAATATGATGGCCACTGATTTGGTGGTTACATATTATCTCAAAGTTCACATCCAGAATCCGAAAGCAGAAAATACAGCATATTTCAAACCATCTGTTTATGTTTTTATGCATTTCTATCCAGAGGGCACGTTCATGGTGCACAACACGCAAGTGTGCAGCATTGCTTATCTGAATTCAGTGGCTTTTGATGCTTTAAAATGAAAATTACCAGACTAGAGTATATTCAGTACTGTGCAAAGTCTTGAGCCTCCCCACATTTCTTCATATTTTGCTTCCAAAGAGCCAGATTTTCTTGTATTTTTAATGTAGTTTTGAAGAACAGTTCTCCAGGCTTCCTGAGCGCCTTTCAAAAACACCTCTCATTTTCAGACCAGTCCCTGAACCATTCAAAGGAATGTTTTTGTTTGTAAAACTACAAAGTGGCCTACGTATGAATCAGTCAAGCAGAACAAAGACCATCTAACTTCAGGCCTGAAGCAGTAAAGAATCAGGTGCAGATGCAGATCAGTATATTGGTGGTGCCGAATGCTGAGTGGTTGGAAGTCCTTTATCTAGGCTCCTTGTGTCTTTAGGGATCTTGTAGCCTGTCATAGTACAACATTTGTTGCCATTTCTTTAATTTTAATCTACTCAAAACATCTACAACAGCTATAGGCCACCTCCTACATCGTTCCCTCTCTCACCTGGAGACCGCTGGGAGCGCTGTGAGAATCATGTTCTTTGATTTCTCCAATGCTTTCAACACCATTCAACCCACAATCCGAGGGACAAGCTGGAATACACAGGAGTGGATCTCACAACATGGATACTGGACTACCTCACTAACTGACCACAGCATGTGAGAACCCAGGGCTGTGTGTCGGACAGGATCGTCTTCAGTACTGGGGCTCCGCAGGGACCGGTTCTGGCACCGTTCCTCTTCACCATCTAAACTGCAGACTTCACTCACAACTCCATTAATTGCTTCCTGCAGAAGTTCTCCGATGACTCTGCAATAGTCGGCATCATCACTGAAGGGGATGACAAGGAGTATAGAGAACTGAACCGGGACTTTGTGGACTAGTGCCGGTTGGACTACCTCCAGATCAACACTGGAAAAACCAAGGAGCTGGTGGTAGACTATTGCAGGCACAAACATCCTCCACTGCAACCATGGAACATCCAGGGCATGGACACTGAGGCTGCAGAGAGCTACAGGTACCTTGGGGTTTATCTGAACAATAAACTGGACTAGACTCACAATACAAATGCTCTCTACAGGAAAGGGCAGAGCAGGCTGTATCTGCTGCGGAGGCTCCGGTCTTTTGGAGTGCAGGGGCTGCTCCTGAGGACCTTGTATGACTCTGTGGTGGCCTCGGCCATCTTTTACGGTGTGGTCTGCTGGGGCAGCAGCATCTCTGCTGGGGACAGAAAGACTGAACAGGCTGATCTGGAGGGCCAGCTCTGTTCTAGGCTGTCCTCTGGACCCAGTGGAGGTGGTGAGTGACAGGAGAATGGTGGCTAAGCTGTTGTCCCTGTTGGATAACATCACCCACCCCATTCAGGAGACTCTGACAGCACTGAGCAGCTCCTTCAGTGGCAGGCTGCTGCACCCACGGTGTGGGACACAGAGATTCCGCAGGTCTTTCCTTCCAACCGCTGTCAGACGCTACAACAAAGACCTTGCAGAGGACCACACACACACACACACATACACACACGCAAACACACACATTCAAACACCATGGTAGTTTCTCTTATGTGCAATATTACTTATATATATATATATATACACGTTATTGCGCCCAGCCCTAACATATATACATGTTATTATCATGTCAACACATTATTTACTTACGATTTCTAGATTGTATTGTGTACATATTTTATACTGTACTGCAGTTTTTATTCTATTCTATAGTTTTTTTTTCATTTTCACTGCTCTCACTTTTGTGCTGTCCACTTTCCGCCGTGTCAATGCAAATTTCACACTTGTGGGACTAATAAAGGTTTATCTTATCTTATCTATTTATGCCTATATACATCAACAGCAAACCAGCTCTCTGCACTTTACAGTAATACTCTATTCTATTACATTTGCACACTTCTTGTTTACACTTGTAAAGTTTATTTGAATCTGTTTTTTTTCTGCATATTTGTATTACTAGCCTTCTCTTTAATTTACTCTAACTACTCAGGGCTGATGTACAAAGCCTTTGCCTCGGTTTCAGGTGCAAGTTGGACACATTCTGGTCGCATGTCCTGGGCCACATATGGGCCTGAAGTAGCTTTTTTGGCCAAGTGCTTGATGCAAAATGCCTTTCACGCCTTATACAGGCACAGCAGTGAGATCTAGCCACAAAGATCTGCTGAAGGAATGTTCAGCCTCGTAACACTGTTTAAACTCTCAAGATCAGATGTACGTGTGAGAGGATGTGGCACATTAGGATGGGAGTGGGCAGAGCCATGGTGGAGCTTGAGTTAGCCAAGGGGGCTGAGTGCTGTTTCCATGATGAATAGTGTCACCAACACTGGTTCTGGACATCTACTCTCATTGTGGTCCAGTTCCAACCACTTTCTGCTCTGTGACCTTTTTTTTTCAATCCCCGATTGGCTGGAGCATTAAATAAGGGGGTCAGGATGTTAGATGCAGGTTGGAGCTAAACAAGTAGATCAGAAATAGAGTTTGTGACCACTGCTGTGGGGCATTTCTGAATATGGGTTCTTCTCTGTTTTTGGTACTCGTGGACATGTGAAACCATCTCAACCTCAATTTGTGGGTTTTATCAAGAACACTTCAGGAGGGCACTTGTGTGGACTTTGGTGGTCAAATTTTCCAGAATATACACTACATGGACAAAAGTACTGGGACCTCTTAATTATTTAATTATTTAGGTGGCCCCTTACTTTCAGCCAACCAAGACATTTTTGACAACACCATGCTTCCAAGGCCCTTCTCTACTCCTGCATGACTGTGCCTCAGTGCACAAAGCAAGCTCCATAAAGACATGATTGGATGAGCTTGGTGTGGAAGAACTTTACTGACCCGCACAGAGCCCTGACCTCAACCCCATCTAATACCTTTGGGATCAACTGGAACGGAGATTGTGAGACAGGACTTCTCGTCCAACATCCATGCATGACCTCATAAATGCTCTTCACAAATTCCCACAGAAACTCCAAAAATGTGTGGAAAGCCATCCAAGAAGAGTGGAAGCTGTTATAGCTGCAAAGGGCGGACCAACTCCACATTAAAGTCTATGCATTTGAATGCAATGTCTTTTAAGTCTCTGTTGGTAATGGACAGTCATCGAAATTCTTTTGTCCATATAGTATATTTCAGAGGAACAAACTGTGAGTTTTACATGATCACTGCCTGACTCATTTTCATGTTTTCTTATATTTTTAAACAACTTATTTTGTTCTCCTCAGTGTGCAAACTCCTATGCCTGTACGTACATCTGGGCCTGTTTGTATAAACACATTTCCTATGAATAATGAACACAGCCTGGCGGCAAATCACCAGCGTTATGAATGCATGTATTGGATGTGGATTCAAGCATTGTTTCAGCTGATTTTCATATTGAGTTTGTTTCGCTGTCAATGATTTGCCACTGTTGTCTTTTTTGTTAAAATATCCATTATCACTGCATACTGGAGGGAGGAGTGTGTGTGTGTGTGTTTACCTGCTGCTCAGCATCAGGTCTATGTCATGCAGAATCAAAATCAACCAGCAGAGAAAGCGAGGAAGGTTTCGGGTAGTGGAAACATGCTGGCCTCCATCAGCACACAGTTCTCCCACACAGCCTTCTTTCAGAACAACCAGGACTGGGAAGATGTGTGAGAACATTTTCCCACATATTGACAATATTACATAATACAGATCCCAGTCCAAAGAACTGGGACACACCTGCTTTGAAATATTTTGTTTTATTTCTACTGTTTTTATACTAACTGTGAACACAGAGTTATGAAATGTTATGATGATTGTTCTATGTAGGACATGATCCCTTTAATATTGTAAATACAAGCACATGTGAGCACCGTTAGTATGATTTTTATTAGCTTCTACTAAACTACATAAACTATACTATACAGGGGGTCCTCGGGGTACAACAGTCTCAACATACGACATTTCGAGTTTGCAATGCTCACTCCCACTCCCACTCGGTTTACACCATTAGCCTTGTACTTATGGACTACATGGGCGAACATGTGTGCGGTGGAAGAATACGCAATAATGCGGCGTATGAGTGAGAGAGTATTCCTTTTCTGTGGCTTAGTTGTGTTTTAATGACTTTACAACTGTGTTAGGATTGGTAAGTGACTTTGGGTAAGGTGTGTTTAGACTAACACCAAAATTCGGGCTGCATCACTGTTGAAGGAACCAGGGCTGGACTGGCCATCTGGCATACCGGGCAGTGCCCGGTGGGCCGATGGTAAATTTGGGCCAGTGCGGAATCCCGTCAGCACCCAAC
>JBBPCY010054440.1:0-12812 GCA_037974405.1 Brachyalestes nurse
TAGGCTGGCACTATTACTGTGTTGAATCATACATTTAGTGGGACTGTACTCATTACTGCCATACCAGGTTTTTCCACACACATATGTATATGTACAGATAGATAGATGTTATGTGCTGTAAATAGTACTTGTGCGATGATAATGAAATGTGTGTAATTTAGTACTTAAATAATGTGTATGATGTCTTTTTAATGACTTGATGTAATGGTATAATGAGAATGAACCTAGGTTATAAAATCATGTATCAGTATCAATGTTCATTATCAGCCAAGTGTATTCTGCGCACTTGTTTCCAACAGGTGTAAGCTTTTAGCTTGTTTCCTTTGATTTGGAGGTTTGGACATCTGACAAAGATCTTGCAAGTGGGCCAAAAACATCTTCATTATAAGTCTTGTGTACTAGACTGAGCCATGCAATTGTTCCTTAATGGACCTTTTTTGGTTGCACTTTTCCTGAAGTTACTTAAAGGGCCCATATAATGGAAAATGTTTTATGCATTTAAAGTACTATGTAAACATTGTCACTGCCCATTTAAAAGTATAAAGCTGCAAAACCAGCCTGTTTTGAATTCATCGCTTTTGTGAACCAACGCATTTGCATACATTTACCCATTCAGCCTTCACCAGTTTAGCTCTGCCCAGTAGTATTTCAGCCTGGGCTGCTCTGTAAATGAGGCATAATACAGGGCAGCCAATCAGCACAGAGGACGTTTGCATACATCAGACCTAATGGCCTGTATTGGGCCTCATCCAGTCCAGGCTGAAATGAAGCACAATATAAGGCAGCCAATCAGAAGAGAGGGCAATTAATATAATCACACCTACTGGCCTGTCTGTTTACATTTAAAGAGAGGTTACATATAGGTCTGTTTACATTTAAAGAGAGGTTAAAAAGGTTATTTAGAACTAAATGATGACTGATTTGGACACATAAATGCAAATAAAATACATGGAACGTCTCCATTATTGGCCCTTTAAAGCGCACACACAGATCAGCCAATGCTTGAGTGCCTCTGAGCTGTATAGGATGCAACCGACGCCCATTTTATTCATCGTTACATAACCCCAATCCTTCAGTACACAGTCAAGGAGGCTGCATCAGCTCCCATGGCAGCCAGCAGAGGGGCTCACAAATGTACCCTTGTCAAAGTGAGAGGAGAATGAGGCTTTTCCTCCACCTCCACTAACCCGCCCCCCAGGCCCACCCCCCCCCCCACCAAACACCATATCAACCACCCTTCAGGCTCTATCAAATGGCTGCCAGCACATGTGATGGGGGCCCGGAAGCACGGAGGCCGCAATTCACAATTCTCCTGCGCCACCTTTCTCTGTTATGCATGCAGTGCGCATCCTCTGACGGCCTCCAGCAAAGAGCGCGAGGGAGCTGGAGAGCTTTCTATTTATAGCCTGTGCAGTCTACTCGCCCGCAACCCACCCGCTCAATACCACCCACCCGCCCACCCGGCCAGGCCTCATTGGACGGAGGCTGCAGCCTGCACAACAAAACGGAGAAATCCTATATGCCCGTTAGATTCTTGCTCAGGCCCTTGCCATAAATAATGAAGGGATTTTGGGTGAGGAGGAAGGGTGAGGGTGTGGGGGAAAGGGGGGTGGGGAGAGGGGGTGACGAGAAATGCACCCTCTTAATAATGCATGAGGACGGGGGCGACCGAATCTCGCATTACTGGAGGAAGGCTGGTAGGCTGGCACTATTACTGTGTTGAATCATACATTTAGTGGGACTGTACTCATTACTGCCATACCAGGTTTTTCCACTTTTAAAGGTGTCGCGTCCTAGAAAGATGTGTTTTCTTGGTTATCTATTCTTGGTTATACATTAAAAAACAGAATTCCTTTTATATTTGATTATGATGAGGTGAAATGCATTTAATATGTTTTGCTATTGTTGATAGGTAACATTTCCCTTTCACATCAATATTAGATCTGCACCAATTGTAGCTTAAAAAAGCTGCTAAAAACAGCAGTTTCAATGTGTTTCATTGATTTTTATGTATGAATTTCTTTTATTATATTCTTTTACTTTATTTGATTCTATTTTATTTTTCTCTATTCCCGTAAAGCACATTGAATGACCATTGGGTATGATAATGTGCTACATAACTAAACTTGACTTGACTTGAATATTCAATAATGGCTCCAATGGTTGTGACCTGAACCCAAGAATTCATTAGAATAGGCCTACAGACTGACCACCAAATCACATTTTGATACAAGGGCTAGAACATGACTAAGAAAAGCCATACTGAACGTGTGACAGCCCACAGATCTATGAATCAGCTGCTAAAAGACAATGCTGGAAAGTGGCTGTCCATTATTTACGATGACATTCCGGCCAGTGTGAGCCCCTATACTGTGCTTGGCTCAGCGCATTTTCTGGAGGAGAGAAAACAGAGCCCAAAACAGAGCAGCGTTCACCAGTAAACTGGTTTATGAGCAATTCTGGCAAATAGACCCAAATGCCATCCATACTGCAAGAAGAAGGCTTTCTAGTTTGCTAGATAAATAAAGTTCCACATTTAGCACGGCTTAACTGCAGCATTTCTGCAATAATTGATGCAAAGTTTCAATTTATTTTCTTATTCTTAATATGAGAATGCATGAACTTTTAGCATCTATGCTAGCTTTATGTTTTGACATATATAAACGTTTAGTTAATTAAATACTATAAATGTGATATACATGTACAGCCATGGAAAAAAATAAGTGACCGCACCATTTTGTTTTCTGGTTATTGCTTTTGTAATGTGTGGGAGTGTGTAAAATGTGCAGGTCACTATTGTTTAATACACTATTGACCGTACTCAAAATTCCAAACAAAAATATGATTGGAGAAAAATAAAAGATAATACATATAAATACTTTATTATACTTTGGTAATGTTAAACTACACATTACTGCACTCTTACATTATTTTACAATTGTACAAACAGTGAACATAACAAAAGGAAAAAGTGATCATGGCTGTAAATATATGTGACAATGCATGGCTTATAGCATCTCACGTATAGCACTGTGTTTCCCAGGGACACATTTCACTACACGTTGTACATGTTGTACACCAAGCTAATGCAAAATGTAACCTTCCATTTGGTATATTTAGTGAGCCCAGTGATTAAAGTAAATCAAAAATATAACTTTTTAATTTCATATTTTTAACTACCCCAGTCTGTAAGCTAATCATAGCCTCACAATTTATTTTTTTTGCTCACCCTGTAAGACAGTCAAAAATAAAACTTTTCAATTTGATATTTTTAGCATGCTAAGCAAGTAAGCTAATACACTAGTCATAGCAAACCAACCTGTTAGAAGATTTGTTGTGTTTGAATGAAAGCAAGTAATGCTAAACGTATCATTGAGTAATGAAAACCTTATATATGTACATGCATATCGTATTTATATGCACTAAATGCACTAAAAGTTGTCAAAGCATGGGAAACATCATGCTAGCATAGACGCTATAAACTCATGCATTCTCACATCAAGAATAAGACAAATAAATGAAAGGTGTGCACTAATGTTACTTTAAATGCTACGAATGAGCTGTATATCCCTTTAAAGCACTCCACAGGCCTCCCAGATGGTCCACATTACTGCTCCATCCATTGTGAGTTCGATTGGAGCAGACAGTCTGAGAGACCCTGAGGACTCGTTTGAAGGTAGAAGCTTTTGTCATCTTGTAATTCCACTGGGATGATATTTTTTGCACACTAACATAGCACGTGGCATTAAAAAGTAGTTTATAAAAGTTATTTTACATTCTTCTATAACTTATTAAAGCATGTAGAAAACTCTTGATTCAAAATCACACATTTCTCAGAAAAATGACTATAATTACTTCTCAAAAGGTGCTTTTTGTTGAACTATTCTCTTAAATCAGAATCAGATTTAGAAAACTTTATTGATCCCGGAGGAAATTGCTCATGTAATGACTGAACAGACACACAGAGACAAGAATCTACATAAATCTGAAAAAACCCTCTATATTCTATATAGAGAACTGTTGGGGTATAAATGCTATAGATAAGTAACTTACAGTTAAGTGAGTTACAAGTAACACAAATAGTGGTTAGGAGTCTGTTATTGTATATAATAGAAATCGGTAATATTGTGATACTTCACATGGTAAGACTATTGCACATAGTAATAATGAGATATTAAGAGTTGCATTGCACATATTGAACATAATAAAGTCTATCACATTTGTAGTGTTTATTTACTGTTTGTTTGGGGACATTATTCTCAGCTGCCTATGTTTCGTGTGTGAATGGAGGTGGCCTTCTTGTTCTCTGAGAGACTGGCACCAGTCTCACACCACACAATGGGCCCCCTCATTATCAGCCCCATCCACACGGTCCCAGCTCAGCCTCATCCCCAACCACGGCACGCAACTTAACGACAGGCCCGGGATGCTCACGAGGACGTATGCATGCTGGATTATGGCACAGAGCGGTAGACGTTAATGGTTTTATGGTACGGCAATAAAAATGAGGAATGCAGGGGCCCAGGCTGCAATCAAAAAAAAAAAAAGCCAGTTTTTCCACTTTCTGTTTGGATTTGCCCCACTGTTTTTTGGAGAGGACTTTAACATTTTCTCAAAGAGAAAGTACATTCAAGCAAAAATTAGGCTTATCCTCAAAAGCAAAACTCTGCGAGGCCTTTCGTCAAAAAAACAGAAAAAAAGAGGGAGAACATGATAAGGGTAAAAAGAGTGTAATCTGAACAGGCTGTGATTAAGTGTTTCGTCTTCCGTTGTCTGCGAGTGTGTTATCTAATTCCATCGTGGAGCAGGCCGCGCCAGCAGGATTATGGAGAATTATGCAAAGGTGTTAAGTCTAGAGCCGAGAAGCGCTGGCACCTGGCACTGCTCTCCTGCGTTTGGCAGTCAAATCAATCCACCAACGGTAAACTGCGGCTAGTAAAGCGCGCACAGAGCCGGAGCCATCGAGTTTCACACGCAGCTTTTGTTCCACCGCAGCCTACACACATTACCTCTCAGCCCTCATGACATTTTCCGCCACAGACACTGGAAAAGCAGCACGTTGAATTCGCTTGCTTAGGATGTGCACATCATTTCCCCATGAATAAAACATATTACATCAGCATAATCACGGCTGAGAGTGAACGGAAGTTGATGAAATGCATTCGATTCATGTGGAAATTATGTACAAGTGATGCAGCTCTTGCTTTTTAACTCGCACTAAACAACTTATAGAGTACTCTCACAGTATTTACTTAAAAAAAAAAAAAGAAACCTGATAATATTGGAAAAATAAGCCTAGAATCAAAGGGGTTAAACCAGTCATCCTGTAATTAATGCCCTGATCTCTGTCCAACCCACAGGCTTCATGCTTGCTGAGCTACTGGCTGGGCTCTTACTACTGAATTACTTTCTCTGTGTCAGTCTCTGCTAGAAAGAATGCACCTCAGTCATAGTAATCTAGAGTAGATAGCAAATAATTAATAGTAGTTGATGAATATTTCATAGTAGTTACTAAATAATTCGCTGTAGATACTGAATTCATCTTAGCGGATTCAGTCAACACACGGATTTCTTTTGAGAACCGAACTCATAGTTTTAGCGGAAATCCCCATAATAACACGGAAACTGCAAATATACTCCACCCTTTTTTGCTTTTTTGGTGGCAATAAATATATTTTTTCTGAATGTTTTCACACAAGGGGACCCGCTTACCTCACCGCGGTGTCCCAATACTTTTGTCCCGCGACCTTCTCAGCGGGGAAAGCACTCAGACACTTCAAACTCCACAGTTCGGTAGATCTCCAGGAGACCTTTCCAACGAGCCCTCATTTGTATTTTTAGCCCGAGTAGATCAGGTTTTATTCTCCGAAAACCGGGTGTCCCAATACTTTTGTCACGCAACCTTCCGAGTTGCATATCTCGGCGGGGAATTTAAATTAAAAGATGGGTTTACCTTGAAAAGAGGCGAATACGGGTTTACCTTTACATTTTCTTTAAGGGTAATGCATTAAACTGAGTTCAAAATGAAATTAAAGTGTTCTGGGAGCATGTTAGTGGGCATATTTAGGCATTTTTTTAAACAAAACACAGCAACGTGGTTTTTCCACGATACGCAAGTGCTCTTGGAACGTAACCCCCGCGAAAAGTAAGGGATTACTGTAATTCATATTAGTTACACAATAACTAACAGTAGCTAGTAAGTAGTATATACCGAATAATCCATATTACTTAATAGTAGTTGAGGATTAATTCATAGGAGTTAGTGAATCATTTACAGTAATTAGTAAATAATTCATCATTAATGGCAGTTACTAAATCGTTCATAGCAGATACGGAATAATCTACCGAATAATTCATAATAGACTGAATAATATAATAGTTATATAGTAATATAGTACAATAGTTATACTATATTTAATCAGATAAAAATCAGATACTGAACAGTTCATACTGAATAGTTCAGAGGAGATACTGAATAGTTTATATGAGTTACTAAATAATTCAGAGTAAATACTGAATAATTCTTAGTAGTTTCTGAAAATCATCTTGCACTCAATAAAAATGAAGTTAGTTTGACTTACAAACTCAAAGTATGTGGGCGTTAATTGCAACTTCTATTTATTAGCACCCATATTCTGACTTTACAGGACCGGACGGAATAGTGTGGTATAGTTGAACGAAGTTCATTCAGAGATTTATTTTGAGGTTTACAGTTAGTTACAGTTACAGACGCTCTTATCCAGAATGCTTAAAGTAGTCTGTTCTTCATACCTGCAAAGCTAGACTCAAATCAACATATGCTTTTAACCAAGTTACTACCAACTAAGCTGCAAACCCTGTCAAAAGAAAAGAAAAAGTCAGAGGTTAGTTCAAAGAAAGCAAAAACCATGGACGAGAGTGAGGGGTGTGATATTAATAGCTCAATAATGAAGAGGTGCACGTGTCTAATAAGCAGCGTCGATTTCTGATCACTCCACAGCGCTGTAAACACAGTCTCTGCTCTGCATGCTGAGGTGAAGTGAGTGGGGTTGAGGCAGTGCTGGTATGCCCTGTGCTGGCGCGCTGATGCACAGGGCCTGATCCTTTTCGCCGTGACTTCAGAGGCGAAACAGCTTGCCAATCCGACAACATGCTGCACTGCGGATGACTCAGCCACAGCCGTTGCCACGGAAACCGGCCTCCTTTGCAATCAGTCCCTTAGTAACATCGTTGTTGCCAAGTAACAGTGTGTGTGTGTGTATGTGTGTGTGTGTGTGTGCCTGTGTGTGTGTGTGTGTGTATGTGTGTGCCTGTGTGTGTGTGTGTGTGTGTGTGTGTGATGGTATGAGGCTACATTTAGATCCATGTCTGTATATGATAATGTACAAATCATGGCACTGACTGCTTTGATCATTCTGATTATCAGACTGAACTGCAGTCAATAATTATAGTGCCACTGGAGGAATTAGAACAAATAAACCCAGTCTCTGAAGTTCAAGACGTGTGATAATCTGTGATTGATGCGGGCAGCTCTTTTAAACCAGATTAGATCGATGACATTTTGCTCTATTCAATATAATTCAATTATAACTAAGCTCTGATTAACCCTTTAAACCCTAAGCTAATCATTCATTCGCTACCAACTGAGTGATCTTCAAAAACCTCTGGTTTATTCAGTCAAAGAAACTTGTGTGTAAGTTATGAGTAAGGATATAAAGTGTGAACAAAAGGGAGCATGCATTAGGGAACTGTCATCCAGGACTGGTTGGGAGTCGATTTTTTCTTATTTAGGTGAGCCCAAGTATGACATTAGCAGTGAATACATGGTCAATTGAGTCATATCCACAAATACAAACCTTCTCTCAGACCAGTCAGACCACAACCGGCTCTTCTTTAAGGTGGAGCAGACTCATTACTGTGGTTTATTACTCAGTATGACTTATCGTACGCTATAAAATTGAACAACACTTTTTTCATACAAATGGATACATTTTTCTGCCAAGCATTGACTAAAGAGGTTTAAAAAAAAGAGGTTTGTTTGGAGTGATGGAACTCCATCCCGTGTCTTTGGGATCCTATGCATTTGCGATCCAGAACTAAACATCCAGCATCAATATCTGATCTAACTAATACTGTAATTTATGGGTTTATAATCTTTTTCACAATAAAATCTATTTCTGCGGTCACAAACATCTCACAACCGCCCCCACCAAATCTTCTTTCGAAAAAGTATCACGTTTATAATAATCATTCCAGATCTGCCCTCAGTAATGAACCCCATGGATAGTCATTGTTGACTTTAGCCTGTTTTGTGACCTGTAGGGGGAGCTATTCATTTCTTGTCATAATGATTTGAGGACCATGTCTCTCAGCGACCTCCTATGATCCCATCTAACCCCGCCCCCCTTAGAGGCTGGGACCCCAATATTAAGAAAGCATGCACAGATGCAATCAAATCTTTACAGCAATGTTCAGCACAATGTAGAGCTCACCAGAAGAGTAGAGTCCGTCACAGGAGCCAAAAGGGACCAAGCTCCCTGCTAGAACCTTTGATTTCAGAGGAAATGTTGATAAAGCATGTGTCTACAAAAAGCATGGACATCCAGTGCTGTGCAAAAGTCTTAAGCACCTGCAAAAAATAATATTTATCTGTAAAGATGAGCAGTAAGTGTTTTACTATACACACTAAATATAGTACATTGTTACTAAATATACTAAATCAATCTAAAAAGAATAAACACAGATAACATTCTACAGTAAACAGTGACTGTATGTTGTGTGTTCTTGTGGAAGTCCAGTATTACTGTAGTTTCATCAGAAACCTGGTTTGACTCGATCAGTCTTAGATAGATAGATAGATTGATCTATCAAGGTTGATCGATCGGCTGGAGGAACCGAGGAGGAATCTGGAACCTGTGTTCTCCTCAGCAGCTCACATATGAACTATTTTTACAGACAAAATGAATCTTTGGTGCTTTTCACTGCTTTCTTGCATTTATTCTAGTGTAAACTTTGCAAATAGAAAAACACTGAGAAAAATAGCTTTAAATTGTTTGCTTAGGTGCCTTCGCCCAAACATCCTTCTGCATCACCCAGATATGCTTACATGCTAACGACACACGCGTGTTGTTTCGGGCTGTGAACAGAGGCCTGATTGCAGAGGGATTTGAAGGAGCAGGAGGAGCTCAGAGAAGCTGAATGAGGACGAGAGCGAGGCCCTTGCTCTGACAGACAAAGCCCATCTCTCAGCACTCGGCTGGTTCATTCATAGCAGCTGCAGCAGAAGCAGAAGCAGCAGTGGCGGCGGCGGCCCACCCACACGCAGCTCCACCTACACCAGGAGCCCCTCTCAGGATGGCTTGACGTCAGAGCTGACGTCAGCGCCCGCAGATCAAAGGCAGCCACGCGCGCCACTGAAAAGGAAGTATTTTTAGCCAGCACTGGGAGGGAGAGGGGGCTGCAGGGAGGAGGGAGGATGGAGGAGCAGAGGCGAGGAGGCGGCCGGGCTTTGTCTAGCCCCCCTCACACAGCATATGTAGCGTTTCTGGTGGAGGAAATTCTTCACTTTTTCACCTCTTTTTCTGTTTTTCTTCCCTTCTTCTTACATTCTGATGTAGCTTAGCCTGTGCTCCGAATGCATCTCATTATCAGCCCCTGTGTGCACCTCGCAGCGTGTGATTTCAGTCGAGCAGTGCTACCAGGAGAAATGTGAACACACACACACACACACACACACACACACACACACACAGCAGCAGCAGTTATCCCCAGCTAGGCCCTGACAGGGATTTAATATGTTAAGATGTGTTTGGATGCATCACTGACGGAATTGAAAAGGACGCACAGGCTGTTGTTTATCTTCACTGACTGGAAAAGAATGAGGGACTGCATTCAGAGTGTCTGACGCAGCATCAGCCTTCTAACCAGTCCAGTTTGTATACAGTTGGCTCACCTAAAACATGTTCAAGGTTACTTAGTTGTCATCAGCAGCTGCGAACATATACTCCATGGACCATAGCGCAACATATAGCAACAAAGTGCAAGTTACAACAGAGACCATGCAATAAACAGACAGCACAACAGTGGCACTGTAATGTGAACGTGACGCAAACCTTCCAGAGTGACTAGTGATGCACCATAAATATGAAATTGCACTGGAGGCAACTAGCAGCATCGGAAAAAGTGCAAGTTACGACAGAGACTATACAATAAATAGACAATACAGCAATGTAACAGTGTAATGTGAACAATTGTAAACCTTCGAGAATGACTAGTGTTGCACCATAAGTGTGATTATTATTGCACAGGAGGCAACTGGCAGCACTGAATAAAGTGCAAGGAATGACAGACTATACAATATAATGTGAATGAATCTAAAACAGAGTGTCTAGTGTTGCACCATTAGTATGATATTAGACAGGAGGCAGTTCCAGCATTGAACCACACTAAGTGAGTGTAAATTATAAGCTTAAAAGGACATAAGAGTGCATATAGTGGCAACAAACAGAAGGTAAAATTAAGTGCATGTCCAGAATGGAATATGAGAGGTATATAAAGTATAAAGTAAGGTATTACACTTGAATGATACAGGGACTAGACATTCAGAGTTTAAATGGAAGGTATTGCATTTTATTGATTCAAATATTTACATAATTTACACTTGAACAAAAATGTATTACTTTACACATGTTTGCTTGTCTGTAACTGAGCTGAACATTATGCACTTTAGAGGGCAGATAAGATATAGTAGGCCTATTTACCCCCTGGGGTCTGTTTATAGCATTTGTAGGTTTCCGCTGTGGATACATGAGCCGATTTTGAGCGATGACCAAAATAGCGCTGGTTTCAACCTTGCTAACACGACTTTGTATGTTTACATAAAATAAACAGTTCCTAAACTGAGGAACAGAGGCGTCAAGAGTGCGCTACAGAGGTCACTGCTGCATCCCACACTCCCATGATTGCATCCCAATAGTTGAATGAAACTTTCTTTATTATCTGTAGCCCACAGCTACAGACATAAGACCCTTGTTAGCCAACCAGAACCAGTGTTAACTTTTTTCATGCGTCTGATTGGCCAGCATGGCTTTATGTTTAGGATTACTGTGAACCCCCGCTTATCATGGGGGTTGCGTTCCAAGAGCACCCGCACATAGTGAAAAAAAACGTGAAGTTGTGATGTGGTAATAAAAAAGCCTAAAAATGAATATTTTTATAGTATAAACCCTAAATATGACCCCAAAAATGCTCCCCAAACACTTTAAATCCATTTAAAACTCAACTACTATATTAAACTAGAAAATGTAAAGATAAACCCATATCTGTACTGTACAGTTTACAGTACAGTGCTAGAATGTAAATACCGATGTTACCCCTGCATAGACTGTACAGTAATTCATGCATGCGCGTTTTCTTTGGTATGCGCCAGAGATGTTCTCAAGTAATTTTTACCAAGTCCAAGTCAAGTCTCAAGTCTTTGAGTGGAAATGTTTACAAATGGCGACTCTAAAAGTGGGATTTTTGAGCTGTAAATGTTCAGCTCTAAATGTTTAGAAGATATGCTAATTGGCCACACCCCGCGATTACAATTGGCTGTTACTTAGCAGGGGGTGGGACTGTGTGCTGTGATATTCCCTCACCAACATGGAGGATTTGCCTTAAATGATCTTAAATCTAAATGTTAAATATGAAAAATATATTTCAATATATTGCAATCTAAATGTGAAACTCTGTGACACCCTTCCTACAACCTCTCGAAAACCGTTATTAGCTGAAAACCGTTCACCTCGGACAAAAGTGATGGGACACCGGGCCAAGGTGAGCGGTTTTTGGGGTTATTATGGCAAACGAGGGATTGTTGGAAAGAGTGCGAGATATAAATAAATAATTCCATGAAATGAACATTGTTTATGAGTTATGACTCACAACACCCAAGTCTGAGTCAAGTCTCAAGTCGTTGAGGGCAAGTCTAAAGTCAAGTCACAAGTCTCAGATTCAAGTCCCTATCTCTGATAAAAGCATCTGCTAAATGTCTTAAATGGAAATGGAAATCTCACATTTGCCAAAAAACCACATTGATGATACCTAACCCTTTTGTAAAAGTGGAACTATATGGCAGACAGGAATCTTGTTATATCTGGCATAAAGCAAACCTTCTAGAACATTACACCAACCGTCAAACATGGTGGTGATAGTGTGATCGTGTGGGCATGGTTTGGTCCTTCAGGGCCATAATTGGTGGAATAATGAATTCTGCTCTCTACCAGAAAGTCCTGCAGGAGAATGTGTGGTCACCAGTTCGTGATTTGAAGCTCGTTTGAGTTATGCAACAAGATGAGAATCTGAAGCATAAGAAGAAGTCCATCTGGCTCAAAAGAAACTAAATTAAGTTACAGCAGTGGCCTAGTCACAGTTCTGACTTGAAACTTGGGATCCTGTGACAGGACCTTAGAAGGGCAGTTTATGCTTGAAGGCTCTGCACTGTGGCTAAATTAAAGGAGTTCTACATTGAACTGTGCTGAAAAATATGATCTCCATTTTTGGGAAAAATGGTTGTAGTAATCTCGGCTGAATGCTACAACCACCTAAGTTTAGGTAGTCATAGAGACCTGAAATGTTTTGGTGCAAAAAAAAGCATTCTATTACACACACACACACACACACACACACACACGCACATATATATATGCACACATTGCGCTTAACATTACTATTTACATTTTTGCAGGTGTAAATTAATAAAATTAAATTTACAAGTGTTTAACCTGTTCACTGTCCATCCCATATTTGGGATGGAGGCAAGATCAGCCCAGAAATATACGTTTTTTGCTATA
>JBBPCY010054470.1:0-12809 GCA_037974405.1 Brachyalestes nurse
TTACAATGCCACGCCCCCAGTCAACCTAAAAGTCCTTAAGTTCTAGCAGCCTCTGGCTGCTGACTGGGGACGTGACAGCACCTTTCATATGCATCCCTTGTGATGCATAAAACGCAAACACAGCACAATGTTTTGTTCATATTGAACGCAGGAACAGCTTACTGTTAATTAGGCTACCCATGAGTGACACAGCTCAAACTCCATCTGTTTCTCAACTTCGATATTTTTTGTGTGTGTAATTCCCAAGACTGCAACTTGTTCACCAGGTTCACCACCAAATTCGCAAACAATTATTACTTAAGTTCTAAGAAAAAAAATCTGTGAACTCTGAACCACGACTTCAGATAATATACATGTATAATGTTATGTATATAAATGGATGGAATGCCTTGTCATTGATTTTGTTTTTCAGTTCAGTTGCAGGACTCAGCAACAACTACAGTTACCATAGCAACCGGCTAGCTACACCTTAGCAACCACCTCTAGTGCCATAGTGACCACCTAGCAACACCATAGCAACCACCTAGTTACAGCCACAGTTACCATAGCAAGCCCGCGATCCCACTTCCCATTTTGTTACCGAAATGCAATCTAGTTAATGGTTTTCATTTCAGTTGCAGTACATGGAAGTAGGGCACTATTTCTCCTCTCTTCTGCTTTAAAAATGTCTAAAATATCTGGACACAGATTAAATATCTGGACACAGCTTTCTATAAAGGCTCTTTTTTATTCCATAGCAACCCATCTCTTAAGTGGTGTGAGCCTAGTGCTGTTATAATCTTCACCCACTAAGCAATAGTTCTTTCCTCATTCACAAAATGTAATCTAAATCAGCCAAGGTCTGTTTGATGTCTGAAGTTAATAGATTTGCTAATGTGGTTTCTGACACCATTTGGCATAACATTGTCTATATCCTGACATGTACAAAAGAAAGTGTGTGATGATTTGGGTATTGATCCTTGGGGAATTGCTTATCTTCTGACTGCTTAAGCACAAAGACAAGAACAAAATAAAATATAAAGTCTAAATAAATCCATCAAAAACCATCTATATGAAATACACTATGCTATATACATATTATATATGTACATAGCATGGCATGCTATATATATATATATATATATATATATATACATATATATACTATGCTTTATTAATACATTAGTCTTGTTATTCCAGTGCAGAACAGGAATACAGTTGAGATCCAAGGAAAATGTTTTGGCTAAGCTAAGCTTAAAACACAAACACATTGTGATAGTTCTTGTCTTCCTCCCCACAGCAAGGCTTCGGGAATCTGGATGGTGAGTATTGGCTGGGTCTGGAGCACTTGTACTGGCTGACCGCACAGGCCTCCTACAAGCTCAGAGTGGGCATGGAGGACTGGCAAGGGAGGCAGGTGTTCGCAGAGTACGACAGTTTCCGCCTGGAGCCTGAGAGCGACTGGTACCGCTTGAGGCTGGGAAATTACCAGGGCACTGCTGGAGACTCCCTCTCATGGCACAGCAACAAGGCTTTCACCACTCTGGACCGCGACAAGGATGCCTACTCAGGTTAGGTCACATCGCAGGTTTCCTCCGCATCTTTTTTTTTTGTGACAACCGGGCCTCATCCGTGACGCCCCTTATCCTCGTGCTGGTTGTTTATATTTGGGCGTGGCAGTTAGCAAGGCAATAAGACACCTGACCGGAATGAGCCTCCACTGCTCAGCGCCGCGCCCAGACATAAACAACCAGCTAACTGCCACGCCCAAACATAGTGAGTAATGGAGGACGCGCCATCCTACCCACAGAGACAGAGCAAAGCCAGCTCAAGAGACCAAAGCTGGCTTTGCTCGGTCTGTGTGGGGAGTATGGCGCTCCCTCTCCACCCATTGCTCACTAAGTAAGATGCTAGGCAGTGTGGGTGTTGGTAAGTTGATTTAGTAGAATTGGCAGTTAGCACTCCCCTCCTTTGAGCACGATAGCATTTGCAAAATGTAGTGAAATATCCGGTAAAGGTTACAGATCTTTAAGGCTCTTGAAAGAACATCATATCAAGCGTCAAACATGGTGGAGGCAGTGTGGCTAGCGGGGGTGATGCTGCTCTAGAGCTTGGGACTTGAACCCATGAATCTTTGCCATTATTCTGAGTGCCTTTGGTACATGCTTCTTGCATGTTGCACTCACCAAGAGTGGTCTGTAAAGATTAAAGGCAACTATCACTGATTAATACAGAAGTGTTTCATGTTGTAGCTGTATTTTAGACATGCACTATGTTGTGGGAATTTAAATGTGTAGAATTAAGGCTAATAGTTGTATATGTCTTTACAGCTGCATTTTGTGCTCAAATCCCACTGTAAAGAGTTAGACTTGAGGGGTTAATTACTGCATATAACAGCATGACACTGTTTTTCTTCATGCAGGTAACTGTGCACACTACCAGAAAGGAGGCTGGTGGTACCACATGTGTGCCCATTCAAACCTGAACGGGGTGTGGTATAGAGGAGGTCATTACCGAAGCCGCTACCAGGACGGAGTCTACTGGGCTGAGTTCCATGGAGGTTCATACTCTCTGAAGAAGGTTGTCATGATGATCAAGCCCGTTTAGCAATAGCAAGTGCACTGAGATGGACAAAGTACTATTGATCAGGCTGGATATATTTGAGCAGATCATCAAGATACGGGACAATAATGGCAATAAATGTTTAGGAGCCTTCATGGAACTGCTGGATTTGAAGTTTGGTAATTTAGGTGCTTTTTGTGTATAAATGTATATCTAAGCTTTAGTGCAGGTTATATGTTGTCCAGATGATGGCCAAACATGGCCAAATTAGGCTATATATACAACCAGCACATGTGGCCCCGTATTAATTAGTTATTTAAAATGAAAAGCAAGTTAACACATTAACATTTGGGCCAGGTGCTTCACTTGCCTTCATGTAATCTCTTGAGATGAACAGGTACAAATAATTTGGGGTTGCAACATTTTGGGTATTTTTTCTGAAACTCTCATAAATATCAGCCAATCTATGCACTAAAACCAAACTTGCAGGTGACTATTCATTGCTGTTTTGCATGAGGACATTGTCGAGCTATATCATAGCCTGTATTGTGAGTATTTTTCCACTAACAAAAGCTCAATTTTTTTGCCCCTTGCATTTGTGTCAGCTCAGCTACTGATGCAGCTCAGCTACTGAGTCCTGTTTGGTTTAACTTCATATAACTGAAGTCTACAAACATCAGGAGTTGTGATTGCATCCATAGCTATGGGGGTGGGGGGGGGTGTTGGGATGATGCCGTTTTATATATCGCAGTACACAACACTATAAAATTAAATATTTTCTATAAGACATTGGCAGTGTTGCTCCTTTCCGTGTTGCAGCACTGTTTATATCATCCAGATAGCTGATCAGTGTTGTCCAGTAAAGCTTACTATCTGTTACTGGAATCCGCAAAAGTGTAGCCTGTTATATCTCTTATATATGACATATGTTTCTGCTCGATAGACACCGCAGGTGCTCAATCATTTAATATTAATCATGTACAACAGAATAATCAATAATCTGTTTATTAAGTGATGTAAAATGCAGCCTACCAATAGGGCCACCCTACCTAAGGCCACCCATAGCTTATGTATGTATGTTTTTCAGACTCTGGAAAGATGTGGGGATTTAAAAAAAGAGTAGCCCAACAGCCCAGCCCTAGCCACACCCCTGCCTGTGAGCAATACTGCAAAACATTATTCTCCCTCTATCAAAAATATTTAATTGTATAAAAGACTTGATCCCTTTTGAGAGCCAGTGAATACAGATAAAAAAGCCTCTTTATTTATACATTTTCTACAAGAAACAAGACAATACACACAAAAAAGAAAAGGGGAGCAGGGGAGCCTATATCACCCTAACCATTTGGTCCATAGCCTTGTATGGAACCCGACATTGGTCCTGGGAGAATATGTCCGTGTTTCCAAGGAGTACATTTCATCTACAAAGACCCACCACAGATTCTGACTTGGAGGATCACATTTGAAAGTGATCATTCTGTCATATTTGAACACACCACAGCACACAGTGTGAACAGTGTGAAATTCTTCCTCTGCATTTAACCCCTTTAACCCTTTCACCAAGTGAAGGGGCAGGCAGGAACACAGCGCCCGGGGAGCAGTGTGTAGGGATGGTACCTTACTCAAGGTTACCTCAGAGGTGCTTAGCGGTTTCGGGAATCGATCCCACGACTTCCTGATTGCAGGGCGAATGCCCTAACTACTAGGCATGGTTGCAAACAGTGTGGTCAGCAGCCCTGACGAGAATCTCTATGCAGCTTAAAGCTCCCAGACAAATGGCCACTGATATTAATTCTAGCGGATGGGTTACTATAAAGAGATTGTATACATTTAATAAATTGATCATTAAACCCATTAAAGTGTTATTGCCTTTTTACAAGCAAGTATGAACATTTTGAAGAGATACGTGTCCTCTGAATAAAACACAGTGCCAGCTACCAATCCCAGGAGCACTTACCTGGGGTCCTTGGGGATCTTGAAATGAAATATATCCTCAAAAATCTGTAGGATTCTGTCCCAAAATTGCGGTAATTTTACACATGATTGGTATTCCTGTGCCCACAATGTCTCCAGCATAGCTGTTGTATTCCTAATTGTTTACTCTTAATATAAGGTGTCATATAATATAAGTATAATATATAATATATGGAATGTAAGTCAGGGCCTTCCAGCCAAATTCTCTCCATCTTATAAAACTAGTGGAAGATCGCTGTGTTTTACACATGGAGTCACCCTCTGACAACTGAATGTTCAGTTCCTGCTCCCACTTTGATTTAATGTACAATGACTTTATTCCATTTCGCTTATGTAAATTTATGTATACAATTTAGAAACTATTCCTAATTCTCCTAATCTATTTTGAGTTTATCAAAAGTTTTGATGGTTCTGTCCTCTAAGAGCATACATACTGCTGTTATTCCTTTATCCCTCCATCTTGAAAATATTGGTATCTAGCTCTGCAGGTCTAAATGTGGAGGTCTGGGTGGGCCACATTAGAAGTTTTATATCTCCTTCCAATTTATATTTTTAACAATCTCGTTCCATATAGTCAGAGTTCCCTCAACTATGTAATTTTCCCCCTTTTGATATTCATTCCCGCTTAGCCAAATTTGGAGGTGGGATTGGTACTCATTTGTTTCAATATGCTTCCATCTAGCCTGATACTCTTGAGAACTGTTACGTCCCCCCTAGCGGCCCACAAGGGGCGCTGTGGTTTTCTTTTGGGGTTTTCCTTGTTTTCAGTTTACCGACCTGAGTGTCGGTCCACCGTCATCTTCGCCCTTTGAGTTTGGAAAAGTTAAAAATAAAGAAACAATGAGTGAAACCAGAGCTTTGTGGAGCTTTTATGCATGCCCAGAGGTCTTAGCCTGGGCCCACACTTGTGACAGATGGGCCGACCACCTAAACCAAGGAGCGGATTGCTCCTTAGCGGCCTGGGAGAGAGGGGCGCTTGATGGCGGAGTTCGTGGGTTGGAAGGTCCGGGAGAGAGCGGGACCCAGCCTCTGTCAGCCGGAGACTCGTCCGGAAAAGAGGAGGTGGACGAAGGCGTCCGCCCTGAGCCCCCCAGCGGACGAGCTGGAGGTAGGGGCTTTTTTGGACCTCCAAGTCAGCCGGAGAGTCCGGGACCAACAGACTGGCAGACCCCTCAACAGACTGCGACCATCCGTTGGAGAAGCCCCGTTGGAGCGGGAGAGTCAAGCCCCGCCGGAGCGGGAGAGTCAAGCCCCGCCAGAGCGGGAGAGTCAAGCCCCGCCGGTGTGGGAGAATCAAGACTGAAGCCGCTAACGCCGCTTGCTAGCCTGGAGCTGCCACCGCCGTGCGTTAGCCTGGAGCCGCCACCGCCGTGCGCTAGCCTGGAGCCCCCACCGCCAGCCAGCCTGGAGCCACAGCCATCCCTAAGGGCTGGAACTCCAGCCCTTAGGGACTGTGCAGGGAGCCAGAGAGGGGGCCTCGCCCCCAAGGACATTGGAGGCCTCCAGTAAAGGGGCCCAGCCCCCAGGGACGTTGCGGGGAGCCAATGAGAGGGCTCCGCCCCCAGGGACATTGAGAGACAGGGCGTCCAAAGGGGAGAGTCCCATGAGGTCCACCCGGGCTGTGGGGATGGTCTGGTTAAAGGCCGGGTGGAGCTTGGGGGACGCCTGCCTCCGCCTCCCCTCCGCCACCTTGGGTGGTGCGCGCCTTGGAGGGGGCGTACTGTTACGTCCCCCCTAGCAACCAGCAAGGGGCGCTGTGGTTTTCTTTTGGGGTTTTCCTTGTTTTCAGTTACGTGATTGATTTCAGCCGTGTTTAATTTGCAGTAAGTGATTGCGTTTTGTTATTGGTGGGCTTGGGGTTTGAGTTGGGAGGGTTTTTGTATTTAAGTTTGGTTTGGACTGACCTGAGTGTCGGTCCACTGTCATCTTCGCCCTTTGTGTTTGGAAAAGTTAAAAATAAAGAAACGATGAGTGAAACCAGAGCTTCGTGGAGCTTTTATGCACGCCAAGAGGTCTTAGCCTGGGCCCACATTTGTGACAAGAACACCAACACAGTATATCCCATGAGGGCAGCATAATAATATTCTCTAAGATTTGGGAGTCCTAGTCCACCATATTCTATATCAATAAGGAGTGTTTTATATTTTATCATTGTACGAGCCCCTGCCCAAATAAACCTGGATATCACCTTATCCCAGGCTCCAAGCTGGGAGTCTGGAATCCTGACTGGTTATGACAAAGAGAGATAAAACAACCTTGGCAGCAGATTCATCTTTCCTATGGCCAATATAGAACTAAAATCTTAACAATGTTAACAATGACCTTTGAGTTAAAATCGTCTGGGTCATGTTATTTATTTTATTGTAGTTCATTTCATATAATTTGTTCATATCTTAAATGATGAAAATCCTTAGGTATTTTATTTATTTAGTTTTCCACTTCTGGCGTCTGACCGTAGTCATTCAAAATTTTCATATGTTTGGGAAGAGTTTTACCTGGGTTCTGCAGGTAGACTATAATATCATCTGCAAAAAGTCACATTTTATGATTTCCTTTTGCGATATTAATTCCTTCCAGCTTGTTGTTTTGTCTGATGCCTTGGTCCAGAGGCACTATAAATATTGCAAACAGTGTGGGGCTAAGGCAGCAGCCCTAACGAGAACCTCTATATGTCACATCGCCAGTTGGCGGCCACTAGAGGACTTTGATTACGACACTGGGTGTAGTCTCATTCCTGGTCGCATTAGGAATAAGGGTTCTCAGCTGGCCAGGGATCAAGTAATAATTATGTTTTTTAGGTTTGGGTTCATTCACATGTATAAATAGTTTGTCTGTTTTAGTTTGAGTTGTCTGTTCTTCCTCACTTTACACTCAGTTGTGTTCCATTCAGGATTCTCCTTGTTTTGAGTTCTGGTCATTGTGTCTCTTTGTTTTGTAATCATAAATAAAGAGAAAAGATGGAAGTCTGTGTCTGCGTCTGTCTGCTGGATGGACACAGCCAATATATGACACTATACAGCTTAAATCTCCAGGACAAATGACCATTGATCTTAATGTATACATTTGATAAATTGATGATTAAAACCCATCCACTCTATTAATCCATAGAGAAAACCCCTACAGACCCTGTCAAATGCTTTCTCTGTGTCAAAACTAACCAGAACTGCACTTAATTGCTGTTTATTGGCCTGATCTATAATGTGTAGGGAACATGTTTCATGTGTCTGCCTTCCTTTTACAAACCCTGTCTGATCTTCATCTATTAACTCATGGAGAAAATGCTAAATCCTTTTTGAGATAATGGACGGTAATGACTTTTAATCGAAGTTAAATATAGAGATTGGGCAAAAAGATCCATGATGTGAATCCATGATGGTGGTATCCCAGCTTAGCTGAGGTTCTAATTCAAAGACTCAAGTAGTACTGGGGCAAGGTCGTCTTTAAAGATTTTATACCACTCACTCGGAAATCCATCACTCCCTGGACTTTTATTTGCCTTCAGTCTACTGATTGCTGCATCTAATTCTTTCCTTGTTATGGGGGTACATAATTTTCATTATGCATCGCTCTTATGGAGGGTAGGTCAAGTGTTGACAAGATTTTTCAATGTTGGCTACATCCATAGTCATGGGCTGTAAGGTTTCATAATAATCTTTAAATATTTTATGAATTTCCTCTGTATCATTAGTGTGATGTACCAAGCCAGCGGCCACTGGAGGCTGCTGTTGCCCTGGACTTGAGAAAGGACTCTTAAGTTGACTGGGGGCGTGGCCACATCCTGAGCCCAGCTGGCCAGGATGAGGCACTCATTACTAATCAGCTGTTTTAAGTTTAAGTTGTGGTTAAAAGCCTAGTTTTTGCCACTATTCCTTGGTCTGTTCTCCCTCACACCTTACCTAAGGGTTTGTGTTTGTGGTTTGGGCCACCGTGCCCCTTTACTTTGCATTTATAAAAGAAAGACAAAGAAATCCCCTGCACAAACCAGGATTCCTTCACTTTCTGAAATTATTGTGACAAACATTTAAGGAATTTTCAAACACTCTCTGGTGACTAAAACAGTATCGATCTTTCCTTTGACTATTACAAATCTGCCCTCTTTGTCTTTCTTTTCCTGAACTAATTCAAAATTAAGAGAGTTAGTAATCAGAATAGCCACCCCTCTCTTCCAACTATTTTTACAGGAGCTAGAAAATGAGTTTAAATAACCAAATATTTTTAATTTATTATCATCTTGCATAGATATTTGGACAGAGACACAAGTTTTCTTATTTTGATGCTTTACATTACCACAATGAATTTTAAATAAAACAATTCAGATGCCGTTGAAGTGTAGACTTTCAGCTTTATTTCAAAGGGTTAAAAAATATTGCACTAAAAGGGAAGGAACTAAAGTCACTTCAATACATAATCTCCTTATTTCAGGGGCTCAAATGTAATTGAACAAATCAATGTAACTGAAAATAAGATGTTTATTTCTAATACCTGGTTGAAAATCCTTTGCAGGCAATGACTACCTGAAGTGTTGAACCCATAGGCAACACCAGTCAGGGATTTCCTCCTTTTTAATGCTCTGCCAGGCCTTGACTGCAATGGCTTTCAGTTTCTGTTTGTTTGTGGGTCTTTCTCATTTTCAGCAAGTGAAATGCGTGCGCAACTGGGTTGAGATCAGGTGACTGACTTGGCCATTCAAGAACATTCAACTGCTTCTTGTGTCCTGGTGCCACTGCCGGCCATGCATGACAAAGCCATCACACTGCCTCCCCCATGTTTTACAGATAACATAGTAAGCTTTGGATCATGAGCTGTTCCATGTCTTCTCTATACTTTTTCTTGCTATCATTCTGATAGAGGTTGATTTTGGTTTCCTTTGGTTAACCTCCTTTGTCTTCTGTGGACCTCCAGACCTTTTTGCGTTGTTGAGTTCACCATTGCTTTTCTTTCTCAAAATTAACCACACTGTAGATTTTGCCACTCCTATTCTGCCAATTTCCCAGATGGGTTTTTTTTCTGTTTTTGCAGCCGAAGGCTGGCCTGTTTCACCTGAATGGAGAACTCTTTTGACTGCATGTTGTATGTTTACAGTAAAATCTTCTAAATGCAAATGCAATCCTTAATTGATAATGAAATAATGATGGAATTGTCCTTTTGAGTCAGTTGTCCAATTACTTTTTGTCTGTTTAAAAAGAGGGTGGACCACGTTAAATTTCATAAATAAATCCCTTTATTCAAATTAAAGCTGAGAGTCTGCACTTTATGCATTTATATCTATTAATTCACTAGAATTTATATAGAACCTATATATGTGTATTAAATTACTAAATGTGTACTATAGCTATTCTCAGTCTATTTCTGCCATATTTCAAGCTCGTTTAGTACCTGTACGTTATCAGTAAAAACGTAGTAAAAATAATTGAGATTTTCTTGCCTTTCAAATTATGATTCATATATATGACTGTTGTGTAATTATGTGCAAATTCTGCTCCCAGCTGCACTGAAAAAATACAGTAAACCGCTGTTTATCGCGGTGTTTATGTTCCAAGAGCACATGCACATGGTGAAAAAACAAAAATCCTAAAAATGCCTTTTTTTAAATATAGTGTAAACCCTAAATATGCCCCCCAAAATGTTCCCAAATATGCTCCAAAAACACTTTAATTTCATTTTAAACTCAGCTTACTTTATATTTCCCTTAAAGAAAATGTAAAGGTAATCCCCTATTTGTACTGTACAGTTTACACTGAACTGGCGCAGTGCAAGAATGTAAAGATCTGATGTCCCCCCCTATACAGACTGTACTATAATTCAAGCAAGGGCATTTTCTTTGATATGCGCTTTTCTTTGGTATAAGCAGGTAAATACAGTAATAAATTCATTTAATTTACAGTAATAAAAATGCAAGGTTTTAAGAAGAACAAAACGGAAAACATGCCAACACTCCAGACGCTCCACAGGGGAAATTCTGGGCTGCAGCTGCGTCAAAGGGCAGCAGCCAATCAGCATTGAGGAGAAATAAATACGTTCTGGTATTGGCTACTTTCACAGTACCAAAACATTTATAGTTATTTTTTATGGAAATGTGGCTGAATTTGTTAAAATGTATGTTACAAAATTAGTCAATTATATTTTCTGAATAATTTAGCATTTAAATGTAAGAAAACGTATATATAATGCCCCGAAAATAAACTGTGAGGTCCAGATCTGGTCGGCCACGCCCCCTCGTCCTCGTCCTGCTTGTTTATGTTTGGGCGGTGCTTAGCAACCCAGCATGAGGCTGAGGAGGCATGGCAGAGGAGGGCCTCATAAATTTAAAGAAAATGCAAAGGATATGTGCAGTTTCCACATTAGTGCAGGAGTTTCAGTCAACAATTATTCAGTTCTCAGAAAAAATCCACATTGGACTGAAACCTTTACTGCTGATCCGCCTTAAAGTGGTGGTTTACTGTTTTTGGGTAATTTTTTACATTTTGGTCAAACCAAATACAATAAATACAAATAAGCCACTTGCATATCAAGATTTACACAATTGAAATTGTACAAGCCCTAGAGTTTAACAAATTGATTCAAATAAATCTTAATAAACCTAGACAATCTGTCTTCATAAATCATAAATTAATTAAATATAAATGTATAAATATGGATGCTTTTGGATTTTATAAGTTTTCTACAGTATTCATAAATTTAATACAGTATTTTGTAAATGAAACTTATTATAAAACACATTTAGTAGAATACATGTATTAAAATACATTCTATATACAGTCTATTTTTTGAAGATTTTATTAAACACAGTAATTTGTTTAAAACTTGGTCACAAATCATTAGCGCGTTTACATGGACACTTTTTTTCAATCCGATTAAATGTAATCGGATTAAAAGAACCCAACCGAACTGTTTACAAGAGCATCAAATTAAGAGATCTGCATTTGTTCCACGTTTACATGTTCCAGCCATTTAATCCGATTGTACATTATTTTGTGAAGTGCAGTGGTAGACCTAGGCTTCTTTTATGGTACAGAAAAAGAGAAAATGCTCTGTCTGAACCTCTGAGGTTTCCTTTCTCCTTGTTTATCCTCCGTCGCGTGTCAGAAGGAGGCGTGCTTCACTCGGGGCCTGTACTACGAAGCGCGATTTCTGGCTTATCACACTAAATTCGAGAGTAACTTAGTCACGTGAGGCGTAACTTCGTGACTAACCCGTACTACGGAAGGTGAATAGGTTTATCACGAGGTTTGTTGCTGTGGCAACTTAGGCGTTGGGGTAATCATGGTCCGACCAGAATATGCTTAACTTAACTCGCACTTTAGCGTGAACTCACCCCCGCAAGCCCCGCCCCTCCACACACCGCTTCTCCGCAGCCAATGGCGTGCCTGGAAGATCCGCGGGGACCTCAGTGCCTGAATTGTGATTGGCTCGTTCCGCAAGGTGAGGGTTTTAGGGACCGAGAATCTTTATTGCAATTTTTGTTAAATTGTTTTATTCTTATCTTTATTTTTTATTGTAAAATATTCTATTTCAAAAGCCAAAGTGAGGCTTAAGCTGAAAACAATTTCCTCACGCTTGGATTTCTCTCCACTTATTGGGTCCACAAATGGTGATGATTCAAGAGTTTTTATTTGTCACATGCATAATTATACAAGTTACAACAGGCAGTGAGATGTACCCTGAACATGGTGATTTATATTTTGTTAGCCTCATCCTTAATCCATATTGGTTATGGCATTAATGTACTATCAAAGGGTATCTCACATTTCTTCCCCCTTTGTAAAGTTTTCAGTCGTTTTCTCACCCACACAGGCTGCTGGTCTACCCTGATGTAAATTATGTCCTTGTTTAACAATGTGGCACAACTTTTATTCAGGATTGTCTTATAGGAACATGACTTTGATGTTAAAATAATGTGCAATTACATCTCCAATGTCTCCATGATGTGCAATACCTTCTCACACTGTGCAATAGACTAAAAATCCAGTGCAATTTGTATATAATTTGTATACCACTATTACTATGTTATTTAACTTGTTTCTTGAAAAAGTGTCAAAGACAAAGATTTATCATCTCAATAGCAAAATGAGCTAATGACTTTCAGTCCTTAGATGACCAGTGAGGGCCTGTCAAGGTGGTGTCAGCATGTGTGGCTACACATCGCCACCATCAGAAGAGAAAAGACCCCAGTCCTGATGCCTGTGTCCCCGATATCGTTGACCCTTTGACCCTCGACCACCCCACAGGGCTGCTGTGAGAGAGGCCGTCACACAGCAGTTTTTCACTTAATAGAAAAAGATACAGACTATGAA
>JBBPCY010054520.1:0-12807 GCA_037974405.1 Brachyalestes nurse
GAGCTTTTTCAGCCGGCTTTTTTGGGTTTGCTCTCCTGCCACGTGCCACACACACACACACACACACACACACACACACACACACACATCTGCCACCCAGGAGTCTCTGGTCTGCAGCCGGGATTTGCTTTCATCTCTGGATGTGCCACCTCAGTCGGAGCACACCAGTTTGCTGGTCTGTGTGTTTTCCACGTGTGTTCGTGTGTCGAGTGTGTGTGTGTGTGTGTGTAGAGACTGCCGGAGTCGTATGGAACTTGGTGGATTAAGCCTGGAATGCTGAAAGACTCCAGTCAAGGATAAAAGCAATTGTGGATTTTTTGGGAATGTTGAGCAGTTTGGAGGTTTTTCCAGTGATGGTTTCGGCTCAGGATGAGGGATATACACACTTAACCTGACTGTCACACATTTTTATCATTCATTTTTTAAAATCTTTTTCCTTACCCACTTGTCATGGAATACGCAATACTTGTCGTGTGAAGCGACCTTCTTAACCCTCTGACTGACACTTCATCAAGATCATCCTGGTGGGAGACAAGCCTGTATGTGTGTGTGAGTGGCTGCACGTGTGTGTTAGGGGTGTAAAAACGCATCGGCCGAGGGCAACGCTTTAACCGCACTGATTTCTGAGAAATGCTTCTAACTGATTCTAATAATATTCGGTTAAGTATTCACTCATTTTTAGCCTAATATTAATATTCTGGGGGTATTTTCAAATGTAACCCCTCCCAAAAAAAAGAATGTTTTTGTTATCTATGTTTCACAACTGTATAAATACTCCCTCTGGTTACATTTGTATGTTTTTTCGTTATCATTATTACCTTTGTTTTGAATCGTACAGAAATAATTCAACCAGATCAAAGGGAACTGTGTGAAATTAGAATTTTCATGATGCATTCTTATCTTATCTTATGATGCATCTTTTTGTACTAAATTTATTTTTGTACTAAATCGTTGAGAGATTTACACCCCTCGTGTGTTTGTGTGTGTGTGTGTGTGTTATGTGGATGGCTGGTGCTTTGCCCATGGCTATGCCCGCAACGTGCCCACGAGTATGTGTTGGGGAGTGGAGTTTTCGGGACGCTGTAGGGGTAGACTGCAGCGCCCCCGAGCCGCGCTGTATATGGGTCGCTGTGTTACGGAGCGATGTACCCAACACACACGTCCAAACACACACACCTGACGCCACACGCGACCGACCCAGCAGAGCCCCTCAGAGAACGCCGTTTGAGAACAGGGTAAGCTGTGTGTATATGTGTGTGTGCGAATGTGTGTGCACCTGTATGTGTTTATTACGTTCTTTCAGACTACCTCAATCAAGTGTATGTACAGCAACATTTATTCATATTACATTCTGGACACTGTCCACTCTGTCCACACTGAGAGAGATGATGGATGCATTGAATTAGAGATGAGCAATACAGCAAAAAATTGCTATCGCAATACTTCAGGAAAGTGTCATGATACGATGATGTCTGATAAATAGGAATGGGAAATTAAGAGTAACTGGTATTCTTCCATGTGAGTACAGTAATCCTCCGCTTTTCACGGAGTACCCGTTCCAAGAGTACCCGTGTACAGTGAAAAACCACATTGTTGTGTTTTGGTAAAAAAATGTCGATTTTTATATAGTAATTATGCCCCCAAATATGCTCCCAGAACACTTTAATTTCAAACTCAGTTCAATGCATTACACTTAAAGAAAATGTGAAGGTAAACCCACATTCACCTCTTTTCATTTGAATTCCCTGCCGAGATATGCAACTTGGAAGGTCGCTGGTATTGGGACACGCGGCGAAGTGAATGGTTTTTGGGGGATAACCCCTGATCTACTCGGGCGAAAAAATACAAATGAGGTCTCGCTGGAAAGGCCTCCTGGAGATCAATCGAACTGTGGAGTGTAAGTGTCTGAGTGCTTGCACCACGGAGAAATCGCTCATGGAGCGAAGGGGCTCAACCCTGGTGTGGAATTCGAAAAAAATACTTCCAGGTCGGCTACAGCCTGCCCTGAGTCCCCTTGTGTGAAAACATCCAGAAAAATATATATTTATTGCCACAAAAAAGCAAAAAAAGGTGGAGGATATTTGCATTTTCTGCGTTATTGTGGGGATTTCCGTGTAAACCTATGAGTAAAAATAGTCAAATAAAGCAAAGAAGACCCGTTTATTTGGGCAAATGTTCTAGTATTAGCCATTTCTTCCACCAGTGGTGTAGTGCCCAGGGTCTTTCTTTAAACGTCAGGTGGAGGTTTGTTGAGATATCTGTCGAACCCAGAGCTCAGGCCCACATCTACTGAGGCTGTAAAACTCACCCTTTGCTTTAGTAATTGACCTGCCATTTGCAGCCATTAAACTGTCGCAGCATCAGGTTCTGCTCCGACTTATCTGTGATTTCCATTGGAGGGTCATCTAGTCTAGATTTCACAAATGGACAGCGGGTTATTAGAAAGTTATGTATTCATTTCCAACTTGCTAAAGTAGAAAATTAGTAATGGTTAATGACTGGCACGTGACATAGTGCTGTTCCAGCCAAACTCAAGTTATATTTTTGTGACAGGGGGGCTGGGGTGTGTTTTCTCCATTTGCTGTCCCTCCTCAAGTGCTGCCGTGCTCGACTGTCAGATCACCTATCTGGACGCGCTGGCCCTTGGCATAAACCGAGTCATTACTTAGCAGTGGAAGGAGACAACCATGGTGTAACTTTAATGTCTAATTTGCAGAAAGAAATCTTTTGGTGTTAAAAAGGAGGTATTACAATATTTTGCTTGTGTGTTTCATGTCGTTTCTGAAACATGATTCGTTATATGTTTAAAATCTGATTTAAATATTTATTTGTGTTATTTTTTTTTAGAATGCCTGGTTAGCAGGCTAGCCTGTAAGGTTCCACACTACAGTCACCAAAAAAAGAAAACCGTTAGGGTGTCTTTCAGTTAAATCAAGTTCATGTTTTAAAAGAAACTTAAACAGCCCAAAAAGTTCAGATTTCGTCATATTATGGGTTTCTGTAGACTGTCACGATTATAAGTGAACTTGTTTGTTCCGGCGCCTCAAAGGATTTGCTAGAACGTTAAAGCTTGGGTGTAGTGATGCCGAAAGGGACGTCTAATTAGTAAGTAAATGGAAACGATTTAGGCTTCAAAACGTTCTCTATGTATTTGTGTGAAGAGGGGGTTGTTTACACTCAGCCTTAAATGTACTATACCAGGCATTTAGAAAATGTCTAGGCTGTGTGTGTGTGGTTGTGTGTGTGTGACTGCAGGATGTGAGAGTAGGCGAGGGAGTGGGTTTCTGTATTGTAAACATAAACGCAGCTGGTACACACACGCGCACACACTCTGTTACTGGTGTTTGCTTGATGCGTCTTTGGCTGCTGTCTGGCTGCTGCAGTGACTTGGTGTGTTTTCCTGCTTTGTCCTTTTCTAGCCCTGATTGAGCAGAATTTGTTTTACCCGGGAAGATGATGGTGTTTGTGGTATCTGAGATTTTCATCTAGGATGAATCTATAGTGTGTAGTTTGTTTATAGCTTGAGGGTAATAACTGTGGAGTGAATGGCCTTCTGAACCCGGGGTGGTTCTGATCTAACCTCACCCTAACAGAATAATAATAAAGCCCACTAGACTTGACCAAGCAGTGCGTTGTTATTGTTACTGAGTGTGTCCTATGGTGTATAACAGGTGTGAACATCCAGTCTATATACTCTGAATGGATATGAATGGAAATTCAAGTTTGACTGGTACTGGCAGCTTTGAGATACGACCAAGCCTGGCAAGCAGCTTGTGCACACTAATCCAACAGAGATGGATTATCACACAAAACTTCAGTGGATGGGTTTTTTAAATTTCACATATCCACAATCCTTTATAATTCAGACAATAAAATCAAATAACATTACAGAACTTCTTTTAGTGACACTTCCTTCATCCAATCCCAGTCAGGCCTTAGACTTGTGGTCTTAAGCAACAGAAAGAGACAGAAGTGCAAAAATGTAGTTTCCCTGTTGACTCTGAATAGGACTTCTATATCAGCAAAGCCTTGCCCCACCTCTGATCCAGCATGAAAGAGGTCCTATGGTTATTGCAGTTTTCTGAGGATGGGCAGGTGGCAGCCCTTCCAGCAAAACTCCTTGTCTTCTAACACACAGCTGCATGTACATATTCTCAAAGGGTTTATTATACTCCATAAGTGCATCATGGCCTGAATTTTAGGGGGCCAAGCACCAAAATGTTTTTGATGTTCCTGTTTCTTTTGTTTTGTGTTTAGGGTCTTTAAAGCCGTCCATTTAATTTAATGCCATTTCTTTGTTTGTGTGTTTGCAAAAGTGGGTGAAAACTTACAGGAACTGGGGGCTCCCAGCTTGCACAACTGTTGTCTTAATATTAATGTTGTCTTAATATGGGGCAGCTGGTAGCCTAGTGATTAGGGTGTTTGCCCTGCGATCAGGAAGTTGTGGGTTCGATTCCCAAGGCCGCTAAGTACCTCTGAGGTACCCTTGAGCAAGACACCGTCCCCACACATTGCTCCCCAGCGCTGTGTTCCTGACTGCCCACTGCTTCACTTGGTGAATGGGTTAAATTCAGTGGAGGAATTTCATGCTGTTCACACTGTGTGGTGTGTTCACGTATGACAGAATGGTCACTTTCACTTCATTTAATGTTCGCAAAGTCAGAAGTTCTATTCGCGATGTAGCCGTAGTCATCTGTAGCTGGGAGTTAAAGAGAGCACTAGTTGTGAAGGTGTGGCGTTATCAAGTTTGGGGATTTCATTTATTGATTGATTTATTTATGTTTAGGGATCTGCAGGACTAAGAGGGAACAGGTTTGGTTAGAGCATGTGATGCAGCACCGTTTACAGATCCGACTTGATGTGCTCCTTATCTCCTCCCTAAGGTTTGTCGTTTCTTTATTCCAAGCACGGTTGCACAGGTGGAAAACCCTGTTCAACAGTCGCGCACATAACTGAAGGAGCAGACAGACAGGTTTAAACACACGTTTGTACACACTCGCACCTCTGCCAAGTGATCCAACTGTTTCCGAGTAAACCGAGGGGGAGGGTTACACGCTGATCGCATGAACTTTTTGATACTGGGTCATGCAGAAGAGTTTTGCTCCTGTTATAGATAGTTGGTACAGGTCTTAGTCTGTAACTTAGGAGAGTAGTTTGAAGCAGGAGAGCCTGCTTTTTGTGTTCAGCCCTTGTGTACGGTTCTGCTGTGTACGTTATGTCTTTGTGCATGTACGTGTGTGTGTGTGTGTGCGAAATGGCCAGTGTGAAGGATTAAACACTCGTCAGCATGAATAAAGCTCCACTTTTGAAACAGGATCGCCACGCTCAGCTGTTTGGCGCTCATTGTTTCTGTGGCAAATGTGTGTGCGCGTTCGGTGTGAAGGCATGGCTCGTTCAAACAGGGCGGCTAAGCCGCAGGATATGAGCTCACTCTGTTTCGAGAGCTGTTTTTTTGACAGTTGGGCCAGTGCGTGGTCAGCTGGTGCCTTAGGCTTCATTCCTGAAGAGGTGAGAGACTCCAAACTGGTCTGCATGTGTTTATTCACTTGACCTGAGCCCCCCCACCCCCCAACCTGTCGAATACTGAGGGCTGCAGAGGGGTCATGTGGACCGGGACACTCTAAAGCACAGCTTTTGATTTGTGATTTCAGGATTGCAGAGAATAGAGTTGTCAAAAAGATCACTGAAATTGCTCTTTAAGCCGTGATCAAGCCTGTAGGCGATGAGTAAAGGCACGTCCTGACACAGCCGAATGTTTAAAGGGGGCTGGACTGACCTCTGTAGCAGGTGGAGTGCCTTTAGGTGATAATGCTGATAGTGCCCCCACAATATCTGGGATAGAATGATGTTTCATACAATGTCAGAAACGCCGACTGTTGTCACAGCAGCAGTTCTGTTGTGCTTTGGCAATAGCGTAATTGAGAAATCAGAACACTGCAGGTTGCCAGTGGCAGTAAATAGTCAATGATCTCACTTCCTCTGATATTACGAGAAGATTTCACACACCCACCACACACACACACACACACACATTACATGCCCACAAATAACATGAATACTAATGTTAAAAACAAACTAATGAACAATTTAAATGTTTAAACATTCATTTAGACATGAATAACAAAAGTTGAATAATGTGAGTAAACAAAAAAATGAAAACATTTAAATGCGTTTTATTGATGCAGAATTGATGAGCATACTACTTTTTTCAGTAGAAGTGTAAAAATGTGGTTAGGAATAGCACCAGGAAAAAAGGCTACAAGACTCGCATGGATGGATGGACACTGCTGGACGGGTGGAAGGAGAGGAGTCATTTTTGAGCCTGCAGGGATGTGTGTGTGTGTGTGTTTTGGGGGTAATAACAGGGCTTTGGTATTCTCAGTGCTGGGAGGAATCTTGTGGTCGAAACTCTGCATGTTGGAGCCTGCTCAACTCTCTCTCATTCTCTCTGGTTTTAGCCTTTACTTGCCTGTTCTCTTATCTGAGCATGCCCAGACATAGCTAACAGGGCTGTGGAATTCACCTGTAATGAAGTCCACCCTTTCACATTCAGTCATCCTCCCATTCATAGAGTAGGCTGTCCTTTTGCCTTTTGCTGTTGTTTCTTTTTAATCTGCCCGAGTCCACGTGAAGCTCCTTCCTTTTCACTCTTAATCTCCCCACTGCTCTCTATTCACTTCCAACCTTCCTGTTGCTTTTCCTAGAAACTCCATCCATGCCTCTGGAAAAAGTTAGAAAGATCAGACTCAGGGAATTGTGGAATGGAAAACCAGGATTACATCATTCATGACTATATTCAAAGTTTAAAAAAGAAAAGGGAAGTGTGTGTGTGTGTAGTGTAAATAAACTTTGAATTTTAACATCATAGGAGAAGCAGAGAAAGCATACAGGACCAACAAAATGCTAAACAAATTTTTTTTTTTTTTTTTTAAATATATTTTTTTAACCATAAAAAAATATGTTTACATTTTAAAACTGAAAAGGTTTATGATTTCTGCAGATAATAGTAGGTTTAGGTCAAATCAGTCCTCAAGAGACTCCAGATGGGTTTTTATTTCCAACTCAACTCACAGTGCAAAGGGATACAGCAAAAATGTAGAACATCTCTGAGGACCAGTTTGAAAGCAGCAAATAAAATATGGGAATGTGGGACATTTGTATGGCCCCATGTTCTGACATTATACAAATAAGTGTGGAAGTGTGTGTGTGTGTCAGGCAGCAAGAGAAGAGCTGAAATCGGCCGTAATCATAATAAACAGAAACTGGTGTGAGAGACCAATAATGAGGGTGAGAACGAGACAGTGTGTGTATGCGAGGGAGAGACGGAGCGTGTTAGAGACTGAGGGGGTGGCTGAGTTAGTGCTTGGGTTCAGGCCTGCTGGATTATAGAGTAGCAGTTCCGCTGAGTGGTCACAGCAATGGAGGGATGAGAAGGCAGAGGCTGGAATAACTGAGCCAGAAGGGGCACTTCTGGTCTTTTCCCTTTTAGAAAACTGGCAACAGTTTCCCCTCATGTTTTTTTTTTCCTCCATCGTCTCTCCCCTTTTTCTTCTTTACAGGGTTCTGATCCCCCTGTATATTTATATAAATTGACCGAACAGCTGGCCAAATCCTCACCTCACCCTCACCGCGCTTCCTGCCAGACTGAGCAGAGACGACTTGTTCTTGTGTGGATGTCTGAGGTCACTGACGGGAGGAATGAAAGGAAAAGGGGATTTTGTGCTCACTTACATAAACAAAACAACCTTCACGGCTTTACCCTGTACAGCTTCGGAAAAAAAATAAGAGACCGCTGCAATTTATTTTTAAATCAGCATCCCTATGAGTATGACAACCATTCCATCCCAGTGTCTGTTAAATTCCTACACAAGACCTGTTGTAGAAGAAATATAAAGAAATATCAAAATAAAGCAATCCTACAGATATATAGATGAACTGTGTAATTATGTGTATGAACTATCTCTGATTTTAGAGTCGAAATAGCCTGATGCAACTCATAGCATTCTTTTGAGGAGCCCCCTGTAATGCTTACATAAGGAAGTTCCAAATATTCTGAGGCTTTATTGGCTGCAGATTGCTGTTGAATTGTTTGGCAGGATTTCCAAAATAGTTTAATAAATAAATTCATATGTAGCTAAGAAGCTCATTATCTTAGAAACACAAACTTTACAGCGCAATGTCTTTTACAAAAAAACATACTTTTTTTATTTGATTTTTGAATATTTGAATGATTATTAAATAGCTTGTTCATCCTTCCTTTTGATTAAAAACAATATTTTGCCTTATTTTTACCAGGTTTTTTGTGGTTTATGTTGACCAGAAATTGACTGTAGTGCTCCTAAAAACTGCTATTTAACAACAAAAGAAGAAGAAGACCCTGCTAAAGATATTGGCTGTGTTCCAAACAGCATATTATTATACTAAACAGCATGGAAAATAGCACGCAACCATTAGAAATTTTGTTTTTTAAACACCTTAGCTATATAATCAGCACTCTTGATAGCAACCTCGACATGATCTTGATCTAGTGGCACCTAAAAAAGGGTGCAAATTGCAGAGAGGTCTGGTAAGCAAGAGGGGCTGGGTCATAGCAGCTGCACCTGTGGCTGAAGTTACTACTGCTTGTCCGGAGACATCACAGCCACACTAATTAACTGTAGAGTAGGTGGTCATCAAAACGAACATTACCATTTCTACCAACGGCACTACATGTTGGTTAGAAATGTTGACTGATTAATGTTGCCGACACTATTAGGGCAAAAAATTAGGGCAGTCTTACGGCAGAAAGAAGTACAAAGCAGAAGAAAAGACTGTTTTTCATTCAAATCAAATGTCTTTAATTGGAAACTCCAGGGTGTGACCCCAGAACCACAAAATCTGCCCCTGAGTTCTTAAAAATGCAAAGCAATTGGTTGTATAATTACAGAGAAGAATGAGTCCTTTGAATTGGATTATGGTTGTGTGAAACATTGATTAGAAGTCATTTATACCCATAGTTTTTGAGGGTGTTTTTCAGATGTGCCACTTGTGGCTCTTTTGCTGTTCCAGTTCATCAAAACTTATGAAAATGTCTTGAAGTATCATGATATTTTCCCCCTATTTGTGTTGGTGGGTTTGATTTCTCTGTCGTTGTCTGTGGAGGCCTAGCAGGACTGCTAGACTGTTAGCATCCCGCTAATTCTGTACAATTAACACAATGACTAGTTTCCTTATCTCCAAACTTGACTGCAGCCGTCTGAGTTCACTGAGGTTATGTGGTTCATCAGGTCTGTGACTCAGCACATGTTTTGAACCCAAATCAAATATAAACTGACTGGAAAAGACCCTTGCTGGTTTTTTCCCAGGACTGTTTGCAATTCCCGTGGTTTTTTTTCCTGACCTCTCTTTCGCGGAGACGGTGTCTGAGACAGAGTGCCTGGCTGGCAGCAGAAATGTGACATCATGGCTGCCAGACTATTGGGAATGTTTTGGGCCCCTCCTCCGACGCAGGACTGTGTTTGCTCAGGTGGTCTGGGATGATTGACAGATGTGGGCCAGTCGGGGCTGGGGCTGGGAACAGTGGGGTGTTGCTTCTCACGTGTGCCTGTCACAAGGGGTTCGCAACCTTGCGCTGAAATGAGATATATTTATTGAACCAACAAATAAAGGTGTGTCCTTTTTGGATGCAATTGGGCTTTTATGATTTTAAAGCAATGAAAATGGTAATTAGTAATGCGTTATAGTCCAAAGCCCCTTATAGAGGCCCACCATTTATCACCATTTAAGTTTCATAGTAGTTAGTGAATGATCACTTGTTTGATTTAGTCTCTGTTCGTTTCCAATCCTCGAATGGAGTGTGGAGCCTCCAAATCCTTTCGCCTTGAGCAAATCTCACTTACAGACTGAAATCCATGAGCGCTTTGGTATTTACAGGGTTGGAAAAGTTTCTCGTATTCTCTTACAGATTGTTAAAAAAATATTATCGAGATTATGCAGGATTATGCAAAATCCTTGTGGTTTCCTGATGACTTTTCATTAGGTTTGAAGGACTCTTACTTTGTCTTACTTAATCTGATGCAGTGCTTATGTGGTCACTCAGACCAGTGTGATTTTCTTTAAAGAAAAGCCATGTGTTCTGATTTGGTCTGTTTCTCTATTCAACATGTTCTTAAAGTGACAGTTTGGTGAAAATTTTGATTTGCCCAGTTTTCCCCATAATGGTGGCAGTGGTATGATTGGGCCAAGGACCACCCACTTCTGTCTCAAAATATTTGTTGCTCTTACTAAGAGCTGCTGCATGCTGGGCCTCTATGGGAAAGGGTCTGTGTTTTATTCATTTTACTGCATTTGTTTAGTATTATAAATGATCTATTTCTTTGAAAAGCCAGTCCAGGCGATCTAGTTTAGTCCCAGTTTCTACATTTAATAAATGTTTATGTGTCAACATTAGCAGCAATGTGTTTGAAATATATGGCACAGTAATTTCTTTTGGGCAAATGTTCACTCAATGTTAACAGTCTAGCAATAAGCTTCCATTTCCATCTACATTCATTCTCATGCCAAACTAAAGAAGTCTGATGGACAGTATTTGAGGTCAGTCAGGTAAATTAGATTTTTGGCCAAATTTTCGGCTGAACAGCCGCACATACAGATTTGCCAAGACCTTTATCAGACCTTCATCTCTCTGTTCTTATTTCCTTTATAGGCAAAGGGGCCAAGAGATGGGACCTCATCGTCCAGTGACAACCCTAGGCCGGTGGTGGTGGGCGGGGCCGACGGGAGGGGCGTGTCCTGGCAGGGCCCGCGGACGCTGGTGCTCCATAAGAACTCTCAGGGCTTCGGCTTCACCCTGCGCCACTTCATCGTGTACCCACCGGAATCCGCCCTGCACACCAGCCTCAAGGTAACTCCGCCCAGCCACGAGCCCTTAGCAACTGGGAAATACACTGGACAAATATTCAGTTTCTCACAAAGCACAAACAGCCTTGATGCACTAGTGGCTCTGTTGTGAGGCAAGCAGTTGCCACCACTCACCAAACACAAACCGCCAGGCAATAACTGGGAAATCCAGCACTTGCCTCAAGCGATGTTATCACACGAGTGTGTGGTGAGTGTGGGCTTTGGCTTACCAGGAAACAAGTTATTACAGTCTCGGCTCATGGACCAATTATACTTTTTGAGTTCCCGGAAAGACCCTGACTGGGAGCTGGCATAGAGGAAGCCACAATAATAGGATCACAATCATGATTACATTACATACTACCGAAAGAAAAACAAGAAAAATGAAAAAGAAAGTAGCATGATCCAGTTTGACACCGGTTTCTATCTTAAGTGTTGCCAGAACAGAATGAAATAAAGAAAGTAAGACATGGATACTATTGCCATGACAGGCAAAAGATGAAACAGAGAGATAAAGATAATAAACAGAGGGCTGATATAGAAGTCATTGTGAAACAAGTGCAAAAGTTTATACACCCCAAAAGTTTATGTATTATCTTCTCTACACAAGAGAAGATAATACATAACCTCTACAGAAACACACTTGAATTCTTGAAGAGGAAACATTTGTCAACAGTTTACAGTGCAGTTTCTATAACTATAACCCATATAATAATCTCCTGATTCCTGAAGGTGGTAAGAAGTTGCATCTTGTGCCGAGTAAAACAAAATCCCATTATTGTCACTGTGTGTGCCCACTCATCCGCAGCTGCACTGTTCTCTCAGTGAAAAGGCCTCTGTGGTGTTTGACTGGTACCACATAAACACACACACACACACACACACACACACACACACACACACACATTGGGTCAGGCCGTACCAGGGCAGCAAGGACAATAAGTCCTGACCCACTCTGTTCCACCCTCCTCTGTTCTGTCCTAAAGTCGTATGAAGGGTGATTCTCTGTGGTCTGGTCACCCCACTGTGTCCTGCTGATAGTTTTAAAGGGGACGTGATTAGTTCAGAGTGACCTTAAAGTGATAGTTCAGCCATGAATCAAAAAGGACACTGTTTTGAGAAGCTTCTAGAAGCTTGTGACCACCATCAGTAGCATCACTGTAAGTTTTGGAGTACAGGGAAAACATTTGTAAATACGCCTTCTGGCTGACTATCAATGTATATGGCTGTTAGTCATTGTCCTGACAGGAAATGAGTAGTAGTTGCTGTCGTTCTATCTTTGTTCTTGGTAAATTCTTGATAAATGATTCTCCCTCCTCTCTCTCTCTCTCTCTTTGACACTTTTCTCATACTCTCTCTCTGCTACTTTTTCCTCCCTCTTTCTCTCTCCATCTATCTCTCCCTCTCTCCTCTCTCTCTCTCTTATCCTGCCATGCTTTCTCTACCACTTTCTCTCTCTCTCTCTTCTCTTTTGCTCTCTGCCTCACTTCTCTCTCTCTCTTTCTCCCTTACACTTTTATCTCCCTTGGTGTCTCTCCATCTCTCTCTCCATCTCTTTTTCTCCCTTTAGCCTCTGCAAAGCTTCAGTATTGTGTGAGAATGTGTGGAATGAGCTCTGTCAGCGTGGACTAAACCCTGCTGCACTCACCTCAAACTGCCTCATCAGCGCTGTGTGTGTGTGTTTGTGTTTGTGTGTGTGTGTGTGTGTGCATCAGCGCGGGTCTGATCTCCAGCTTTGTAGTGTTAGGGATCTGTGTTTGGTTCACTGTGTGATTTAGGTAGGCCTCAGTGTAATACATCTGTCAAATAGGCAGATATTGCTGGCTTACTAAACTTTGTGTGTGTGTGTGTGTGTGTGTGTTGAGCGTGTGTGTAACAGCGTGGTGTGTGTGTGTGTGTGTGTTTGTGGGTTGCGCGTGTGTGTAAAGG
>JBBPCY010054530.1:0-12806 GCA_037974405.1 Brachyalestes nurse
TAACTTTCCTCTCTCTCTGGGTGGGCAGAGGGGGTCCCCCCCCCCCATCACTCAGTATAACTGTCCTCTCTCTGGGTGGGCTGGGTGGGCAGAGTGGTCCTCACCCCCCCACCCAGTATAACTGTCCTCTCTCTCTCTCTCTCTCTCTCTTTCTTTCTCTGGGTGGGCAGAGTGGTCCTCCCCCTCTCCTATCACTCAGTACAGTGTAAAATACATGCCATTCACATTCACATTTGCGCCACTGGTCACACCTCTCCCTACAGCTCTGCAGCTACCCCCGGACTGGCCTTCTAATTATGCCAGGAGTTCAGTCATGCTGCAGCAGCTGTCTCCTCACATCTGTATATCTGTACAATGCATTATAGTTATATCAGCAGCTGTGTGCAGATACAGTTAAATCGGTACTGAACCACAGTCCCTAAAAGAGGGCGGGAATAAGATCTGACTTACAGGCACAGACATGGTGAGAGAAAGAGAGAAAACTTCAAAAGAGCGAAATGAACTTGTCCGTGCGCCTCCCGGTCGCTTCACAGATTCACTCAGCGATATAAACTCTGACCGTCCCGAAAAAATCGATCAAAACTTTCACCGTTTCCGCGAGAGCGAAATAAACTCTGCCGGACTGTCGACGCGCTGAATGAACGACAGGGGAGGCTCGCGCTGCGCATGCAGGGAAATGTAGTCCCTCAGCAGGAGACGCGCCACATTAAAGGTGACTCCGTTCTACACCTTAGCAACCACTTAGCAACAGGCACATCTCCCACAGCAAGTGGGCAATAAAACTTCGCATGTTCTCATGTAAATGCACTCTAGTTATTATTGTAATTTTTCTTCTTCTTCTTCTTCTTCTTCTTCTTCTTCTTCTTCTTCTTCTTATTATTATTATTATTATTATTATTATTAGCAGTAGTAGTAGTAGTAGTAGTAGTAGTAGTAGTTTTAATTCTGGGATATTCCTGTGGATGTATCCTATGTCGGGCGAAGGCCAAGACATCAGGACTTGTTTATAAGTGTGTTGTGGCATGTGACTATGGCATGTGTTTATTATTGTAGCTTTCTGCAATTTCATATATGTGCTTGGTTGCAAATCTAATTTGTTTAGACCTTTGTATAGTGCATGTGGGATGACACCAGTGCAAGACAGAACAATGGGGACAATGAGTACCTTCACCATTCTCCAGAGGCGTTGTATTTAATGTGCCAAGTCTGTGTATATGTGTATTTTATGTGCGTGTGTCTTTTGTATGTTGTGTGTTTGGTATGGTGATGTCTGTATTGTATGTGGTTTTGTTCTGTTTGTCAATCAGTGGGATGTCAGGTCTGTTGTGTTGGATGGTTCTGTCTGTCAAGATGGTTCTGTCGTACAGTTTGTGTGTTCTGTTCTCCAGTACTGTGTTAGGTATTATGATTATGATGATGATGATGATGATGATGATGATTATTATTATTATTATTATTATTATTCTAGTTATTTAAATAGTTAACATATAAGAATAGCCATTTAGTGCAAAAGGACACAGAGTCTTGAGAAACTCTGTCAGGACTGTTCACAGCGGAGATGAATGGAATTAGGCATCTGCCTCTAAAATCTCCCTCACAGAAAGTTATTTCATCAGATAGTTTTGGTTGTGCCATCTGACCCATGAGACGTTGTCCTACCAGATTTCTGAGGAGCTTTTGGACCTAAATGTCATGAGGCAAAATAGCCCTGATTTAGTTCAGATTCACTATTTTACCATCATCATAAACACTCAGAGACACGTGGAGCTTCACAGGGGGTCGAAAGTGAATAAAACGGATGTATTTGTGTTTATTTGGATCCATTCACCACCACAATCTCTGGACTAAAATCTTTAATTATGAGAAATTACACCTGATTTATAATACACCTACAGTTTTTAATTTTCTGTAACTGTGAACTCTGACCAGCAGGCCGGTCAGTTAAAGAACAGTCGCTCAGCCTGGACACCGAGAGGATCATCTCTTAACGGGATCATATAATAATATGATTGACGTGTGTATGCGTGTGCGCGCGCACACGTACACGTGCACGCTTGATGCACACCCTTGAGCAGGTTTAGCTGAGGTTCCTGCCAGGCTCCAGTCAGGATGGCCGAGTTTGATGTTGTGGTTTTGGGCACCGGACTCAAGGTAAGATTTTACTTTCTTCATTATTACCTGCTCTGTACACACAAACACACACACACACATACACGGCTGCAGGCATCAAGGAGAAATCTGGAATTGAACCTGTGTTTTCCTTACCTGCTCACCAAATATCAACTACTTTTTTACATAAAAAAACAAGTCTTGATATTATCTAACACTTTCTTGCTTGTTTGCATTTCATCTAATGTTAATGTGTGTATTTGCTGACAGATATATGGCATTGGTACATGAGTGTAAGACTTTTGTAAATAGTTCTGTAAATATATATATATATATGCACACACACAGGGGGTCCTGGAGTCACGCCACAGATCCGTCCCTACGACAGTGATGTAACCTAGCCTTAGTCACTTACCTGTCCTAACACAGTTGTAAAATCATAAAAACACAAAGCCACAGAAAAAGGAAAAGTAAAACTCTCCCACTTATATGCCGCGTTACTGTGTATTCTTCCACCGTGCAGAACCAAACTAGTCCACGTAGTCCGTACGTATGAGGATAATGATGTGAACCGAGTGCGAGTGGGAGTGAGCGTATATACAGTACCAGTCAAAAGTTTGGACACACTTTCTCATTCAACGATTTCCTTTGTATTTATTATTGGCTACATTGTAGATGAATACTGAAAACATCACCTATTGCTCTGATGACAGCTTTGCACACTCTTGGCATTTTTTCAGTCAGATTCATATGGAATCAACCTGGAATGGTATTTCATTAACAGGTGTTCTTCGTCAAGAGTTCATTAGTGGACTTTCTTGCCTTCTTAATGTGTTTGGGATCATCAGTTGGGATGGTGGGGCTGGTACACAGTTAGTGATCCTATTCCACTACGGTTCTACTCCACATTATGGCAAGAACCACTTAACTAAGTAAAAAAAACAACAGTCCATCATTACCTTATTACAAAACATATTCTGATTTGTTTAACTCTTTTTTGTTTACTGCATAATTCCATGTGTTCCTTCATCATTTTATTTGTTTTCAATATTAATCTGCAATGTAGAAAATAATAAAAACCAAGAAAAATCATTGAATGAGAAGGTGTGTCCAAACTTTTGACGGGTAGTAAATTACAAGTAAGTGCTGTCAAGATCAAAAGAAATGGTCCACAAACACCTTAGAAAATAGTCTAAATATATATATCTTTCTCCTGTGATGTGTATGTGTTTTTGTTTTTAACCATTTAACACTGATTTCCAAAAGCGATTTTGTGCAAGATTTCTTTATATATTATTATATTAATTTATTCATTATTCATTAATTTTACTGAGTATTATGAATTGATATCAGTATTACTGAGTGTGTTTCTCAGATTAATTTCTTACAGACTAAAGCTGACCTGTGTGTGTGTGTGTGTGTGTGTGTGTGTGTGTGTGTGTGTTAAATTAGCCAGTCTGATTAAAGTTGACGCAGGTGATAGTGAGGTGGTTGAGTGTTACAGAGCTGAGTGTCTGTCTGGGGATTAGCTGTAATCTGCACTCTGGAGCTGTAGATGATCAGACCTGCAGGCCTTACAGTGAACTCAGTGCTTTTTCAGTACTGCAGCCTCAGTACTGCAGCCATACACAGCTCAGTTTTCAGTACGTAGCTCAGTGATCCCTTAGTGAAATAAATAAATGTCCTTTATGGGGAAGAAACTCCATGTGGAAACATTCTGGAGGTTTTACTGCACAGTTGAGTTTAATCTACTGAAAATATTCTCAATATTATAGTAGATATTTTTTCCTGTGTGTTAAACATGCAGAAGTGTGTCCCTGTAGAAGATATGTACAGTCAGAACATCAACATGTCAAAACTTGTGCATGACAGTCAAAACTGGGTGTTAATTTAGCTCATAATAAAATGTAATATAATGGAGTATAATATAATATAATATAACATAATATAATATTAATTCTGGCAACCCTCATGTCCTCCCTGGGCAGGAGTGCATCCTCTCCGGCCTGCTGTCCATCTGTGGGAAGAAAGTGCTCCACATTGACCAGAATCCACACTATGGAGGAGAAGGAGCTTCTGTATCTCCTCTGGAGGAGGTCAGTGTCCACCATTTCCTCCTTCAGTACTGGGTTTAATTTAAAATATTTTAAAAATCTATCCCATCTTATTCCCCAGCCCAAACAACCACCATCACTACCACCCTCCAACACACACACACACACACACACACACACACACATACACACACACACACACACACACACACACACAACACACACACACACACATAAACACAAACACAGACACAAGATGACCACTGTCCAGTCAGTTCTCAGCTTAGCACTGACTCTGATATAGTGGTGTATGTAGGTATGTATCAGGTATTAGTGTCAGTTACTGTGTATCTACAGCATGAACCCCTGGTTCTATATCTCAGTATACTTTGTTCATGTCTGTTTGTTGAACAGCTCTACAAGAGGTTCCACGTTCCAGGGCCTCCTAAAGGATCAGGGCCTGGCAAAGAGTGGACCGTCGACCTTGTCCCTAAATTCCTGCTTTCCAGTGGTGAGCTTCCACCATTAACATGCCCATTTAAGGTGGCGTTATAGGGCTACTGAGAAGGTCTGGGAACTAAAATTTGATATAGCTGCATTTCATTTTGATTTTATTCTCTCTCTGAGTAAGTAGGGTGGTCCTCCCCCTCCCAATCACTCAGTATTACTGTATTCTCTCTATCTGGGTGTTTCAGGGCACTTGGTGAAGATGTTGCTGTATACAGAAGTGACGCGTTACCTGGATTTTAAAGTGGTAGAGGGCAGCTACGTTTACCAGTCTGGAAAAATCCACAAAGTCCCCGTCACCGAGACAGATGCCCAAAATTCAGGTAACACTTACCTACTGGAAACCAGAAAGCAGGTGAACAGCAAAAGGGGTGAAGAAGATTTTACTGTTCACAACAGTCTGATCAGAAAAGTTTTTTTTTGGAGATTATAGAAGTCTGACCTGTTTCACCCAAACCCCCTTTAGGAGAACTAAGGAGCAAAAGAAAAAATCAACTTAAGACAGAAGTTCTTCTGCTGTTCTCATCAGCTTCTTAGTTTTTTACTCATTCACAGCATTAGGGGCTCTGTTTTGATGATCTAGTACAAAGCGTAAAGCGCAAAAAACGTTTTTCTTTGTATGTCTATTTCGCTATTTTGACAATGGAAAAAATAGACTTTGCGCAAAGAGGTTGTCTCAGTTCTCCTAGTTTTTCAGAGGTGTGTTTTTGGGCGTAAGCAGTCAGAACGGCTCGCCACCTCCTGTGGTGGATTGCTGCTGCAACGGTGTGTTTACCTGCAAACCACATGGGTTTCCAAGGAAACGGACCTTCTGGTGCTTCGTACTGCCTCCGTATTTATATTTAACTTTTTCTTCCACTTTTTACAAAGTGTTCCAACAAACACCCTCAACCTCAACATAAAGTCTGTGGCATTTTATTAAACGTTAAGTGGCATGTAATGTGCAGATTCACAATGATTATCATGAACACAAGTACACACTCGAAGTGCACTAATGGTTTTTTGTTAATTTTATTTATATAGATTTTATTACAGAGCATAGTTGGTCCTTTCGCGTAATCATATTGTTTAATGAAACATAAAGTAAAGAATAAACTGTTGAAGTTCATTAGCAGAATTATGCATTGTTGCATCACTCTGGTGTGTTTAAACACACACAGGGGTTTAAATACACCAGATTGAGGGTGTTCCTCAATCTAGTTTCCTTAGAAAGTGATCTTGATTGCAGGTAAACATGCCCATATAACAGCAATCCACCACAGCTCCAGCCTGCCTTTTAAAGGTGAGGTGACCATTCTGATTGGTTTATTGCAGGTTAGGTCCAAAACAAAATTAAGAGAGTTGGGACAAACATTTTTGCATCAAGTCAGTTTTTTCCTTCAAAACAGCAAAATGGATTTGAAGGCTTCCGCACATGTTAGTTGTGTTTTACAATTTGCATTAGATCATCAAAATAGAGCCCCAGGTGTAGCAATGAAAGCTTCATAGCTCCAGTTCAGAGGTTAAAAAGCAAAAATCTGGCCCGAATACAGCTCAGCTGATTTGGGGTCAGTGGAACGCTGTGTATGTCTCTGAACTGCTACTTTGAAGGGATTATAATGGAGCCAAAAGTGGTCAGTTGTGCTGTGTTTCTGCAGATCTGATGGGAATGTTTGATAAGAGGCGGTTCCGAAAGCTCCTGCTGTTTGTTCTGAACTTCGATGAGCATGATCCGCGCACCTTCCTGGACATGGACCCGAACCGGAGCAGCATGAGGGACGTGTTCAGGCACTTTGACTTGGGGACGGATGTGGTGGAGTTTATTGGACACGCGCTTGCCCTGCAGAGTGGTGATGAGTTAGTACACACACACACACACACACACCATTAGTGTTAGTGAATATATATATATATACACAAAGGGGGTCCTCGAGTTACGACACAGATCTGTTCCTACGACAGTGACGTAGCGCGAACTGAATTTTGGTGTTAGTCGAACGAACCCTAGCCTAAGTCACTTATTTATCCTAACACAGTTGAAAACTCAAACAAAACAAAACAAAGGCACAGAAGAAGGAAAAGGAAAACTCCCTCACTCATACGCCCCATTACTGCATATTCTTCCTCTGTGCAAACAAACGTAGTCCGCAAGTATAAGGCTAACGGTGTAAGCCGAGTGGGAGTGGGAGTGAGTGTCGTATACTCGAAACGTCATATGCCAATACCGTTGTAACTCAAGGACCCCCTTATAAGTACATACCAGTCAAACTGACTTATCTTTGGCATATTGAACAGATTAAATGAAAGAAATAGATAAAGGAGTTCCAACCACTCATCATTCAGCACCACCAGTATACTGATCACCGTCTGATCATCTGGAATCATCTGCTCCTGTTTCTTCACTGGTTCAAGTTAGATGTGTTTTATTCTGCTTGAATGATTCATATGATTCATATTTTTTTGTTAACAAACAAAAAAACATTCCTCTGAAACTGGTCAGGTTCAGGGATTGGACTGAAAATGAGAGTCTCTGAATGTCCTTCAGGAAGCCTGGAGACCTGTTCCTCAAGGCGGCATTAAAATACAAGAAAGTCTGGATCTTTGGAAGCAAAATACAAAAAACATAACACAACATAGCCACCAATACAGATCTGCTGTGATACTGTGTTTGTGTATTTGACCACATTAGTCATTTCTGCATGTTTGTAGTTACCTGGACCAACCGTGCCTGCAGACCATAAAGCGGATCAAGCTGTACTCCGACTCTCTGGCCCGTTATGACCACAGCCCGTACCTCTACCCCCTCTACGGCCTGGGGGAGCTGCCACAGGGCTTCGCCAGGTACAGCTTCAGTTATTTTAGCATTTCCTCATGTAATGATTGGGCTGCGGCAAACAGGATGCAGGTGTGAGATCCTAGAACATTTAATAAACACACAAGATACAAAAACACAAACATAAAAAAGGATTACACAAAAACACAAGATAAAATAAGTATGTTTCACAAAGACACAAGCAAAGTGGCAAAAGAGATAGTAGTAAAAGTGATTTAATGGGTGGTTTTACAGAGAATCCACAAAGACAGAAATATGTGAAAGATATGAAATTATACACTGACAAGGAAAATGAGAGCACCTGGGAAGTGGAGGAGACAGGAACAAAAAACGGGTGGAAACATAAAGAAGAGACGGGACTACACTGAAAAAACTCCTGATCTAACCAAGACTTGATATCTTATTTTTAGCCTAAAAATCATCTTTATCTTATTTTGAGAATAATATACTATATAAGCGCAGATTTGTAAGATTATTAAGATTGTTTTAGGATATTTTTTCCTATTTCAAGAAATCTCAGACTAGAAACAAGTGAAATTATCTGCCAGTGCAGTAAGATATTTATACTTGGTAAGATTTCTTGAAATAGGAAAAATATCTTAAAACAAACTAAATAATCTTACAAATCTGCTCTTATATAGTATATTATTCTCAAAACAAGATCAAGAAAACTTTTTAGGCTAGAAATAAGATTCCAAGTCTTGGTTAGATCAGGAGTTTTTGCAGTGTAGAGAACAACCTCAAACACATGAAAACACAGACACATGGCGAGGTAAACAACGTCACTGACAAAAAGACGGGGAAAAGACAGGAGAACATGCAGAGGCCAAAACACGGAATAATAAAACAAGGAGAATGTTACACCTCGACTGGTATAGAGTGTGTGATTTACGGCATTTATCAGACATTTACGGCATTTATCACTTCCATTTACTCAGAAACTCCAGAAACACTTTTAATGCACTTCAGTTCTTGGGCTGATTTTTATTCACAAATTCTCCATTCCATCTGAAATAGTGCAGCTGTTACACATGATCCCCAATTGAGCTGCTGCAGTATTTAATATGCTGATGGATACTGAAGGGACCAAGAAGTTCTACTGGTACTTAAGGCACTTTTTAAAGGAGATTGATTGTTTGACTGATTTAATGTAGTTACTGATTTAATGTTAATTACTGCAAAACACTACTTTTGGGCTTAGGCTGCTGATAAAAAATAAAATGTTTGCCATCATTGCTCTGTACACAGTGCTTTGGATAAAACTGTCTTCTACATAAACACATAAAAAAGTCTCAGTTATCCAATTTTCAAAACACCAGTTTTTAAGTGCTCATGGACCACGGACCCTATTTCTAATAGCTGACAGGTTTTCAGTGGTAAAAATTAGGTGAACCCCTATAGTACGGTTCATCATTCAGCATGGAACAAATAATGCAAACTGACTTATGTTGACGTTATTAGAGTGAGGATTAGATGCTCAGACCCACATGACAATTAACTCAAGCATGAAAGATTCTACAGAAATAAAGTTGATTAATATATCTAATATATCAGAATAACACATTATTATATAATATTAAACTGATATACAGTACTGTCACTTATTTCTATTTTGGTTTGAATCACCTTGTTGGTGCTGAAATACTGTTTTATGCCTGTCAAATGTATCTCTGTAGATTACAACCAAGTCTTTATATAGAAAGGAGTGATGGCTCAGGATTTTGGACTGGTTCTGTATAATAGTATAACAATAAATAATAATAATAATAATAATAACAATAATAATAATAATAATAATAATAATAATAATAATAATAGGATTGGTTGTAGATCCCTTACAACAGATGGGCCTGAAGTGTGTGGTGTGTGTGGTGTGTGTGTCCATGCCAGGCTAAGTGCTCTGAATGGATGCACGTACCTGCAGAACCGGCAGGTGGATGACATCATCTTGGAGAACGGCCGAGTGGTCGGGGTGAAATCACAGGGAGAGGTGAGGAAACCTGTAATATCAGTAATTAATGTTAATCTTGATTCCTTTTAATGAATAAATATAGACAGGTAATATCAAATTATGATATCACACTTATCCTTATCGGACCACTGATCAACAAAGTTCTGATAAAATGAACATCAGAAATGATATTCTAATAAAATCAGCTCCAGAGTGAAGTGCTGTTTTGGTAAACACAAACAGCTCTATGTTATGACCCCCCTGTGCAGGTGTTCCGCTGCAAGCAGCTGCTGTGTGACCCCAGTTACGCTCCAGGACGGGTCAGGAAAGTGGGCCGGGTCATCCGGGTCATCTGCCTCCTGAACCACCCAATCAGAAACACACAGGACGCCAAGTCCTGCCACATCATCATCCCACACACACAGGTCCACCGGAAATCAGGTACAGCACGAAACCTCACTCAGACTGTAGTTTATAGTAGACACTGAAGAAATCATAGTGGATAATGACTCATTTATATTAATTACTGAATAATCCACTATAGATACGTAACAATTCATAGTTGATACTGAATGATGTATAGTATATACTGAATAATCTAAAGTACATACAGAATACTTTAATATGACTACTAAATAATGCAAAGTATATACTGAATAACATTGCTTTTTTTTATTATCCTCATTAGATATCTATGTGTGTATGGTCTCTTATGGTCATAACGTGGCTCCAGAAGGGAAGTACATCGCTGTGGTCAGTACGAATGTGGAGACCAGTAACCCGGAGAAGGAGGTGCAGCCCGGCCTCACCCTGCTGGAGCCAATCATGCAGAAGTAGTTAAAGAATATATATAAATAATCTATCAACTTCTTTACTTATTATTATTTTTATTAGTGATATTAGTTACTATATATTTGTAATTGTATTGTCTTATTGTTAGTCTTTATTTGAAACAGATTGGTGTTGACAGGCTTTACCTTCCATGCTGTATCGATCTAGGTCTCAGAATCAGCTGTAACTAAAACTTTATCACTGTTTGGCAGGTTTGTCTCCGTTAGTGACCTGATGGTCCCCACAGATGATGGAAGGCGAAGTCAGGTAATGTGCAGGCTGTCACTCAAAATTCATATTCCAATAAAAAGCACTTTAAGCATTTATAAAGGAATAATTTAGCCACACCACCCCAAACCCGGCCAAAATAAGTAACGTCTGAAGTTCGCTTCTTTACTTTGAACGCTGGAGCCATAAAGGGCAGTGTATAATGCTATGCGAAAGTCCCCCCTTTTTTATATTTTGCTTTGAATCGCCTTGTTGGTGCACAAAATCCTGTCAAGCTGTCTTACTATTGGAGTATTAGGTAGATTGAATGAAAGAAATGGGAACGAATTATTTACTTCAACAGGGTGCAAAGATTTTGGCCCGGCAGCTCAATGCTTATTAGCATACATAAAATTCCATGTTAGCCTCTGGTGCTACAAAAGCTTCAGAGTGTTCCAGACGATGATTTTGCCCCTTTTCTTCGTCTGATCAGAAATAAATCATCTTCTTTTTTTCAGGATTATTGAAGTCTGGCTTCTTTCACCCCCTCCCTTAATTTTTTTGTCTTAAGTTAAAAAAAAACAAGACAGAAGTTCTTCTGCTGTTCTCATTGGCTTCTCAGTTTTCTTCACTTTTACAACCTTATGGATCTCAAAACTGTCTGACTTTGGTGGTCGAGACTAAGACAGTTTTTAAATGTTGTACAGTCCCACCTAGGGGGAAAATTCAGAATAAGAATCTTCTCTGTCCAGCCTGTTTCTCCTAAACAGAACTGAGCTCAGTTTAACATCAATATGAGATTCTGACCATTTCCCCTCACTTCATAAATTCAGTTTCTGTGAAAGAGCCTTCCTCTGATCTCAGCCTGATCTCAATATACACTCTTAAAAATGTCCTTTCTCTCACTGCCCTGATCTTTATTTGTATCAGATCATCAGATCTTCAGATAAACCAGAAGATCCAAAAGAATACTTGGTTTTCTTATAAATGTGTCTCAATGATCAAATTCAAGTTTCAGGGTTTTTTTTTTAAATCTTATACTGAATGTATCCTTTATTCTGAGAGAAGTTTATCAGTGAGTTGTGTTTGTCCTCTGGTTTCAGGTCTTCGTGTCCCGTTCATACGACTCCACTTCGCACTCGGAGACGGAGTGTGAGGACATTAAGGACCTTTTTCATCGCATGACAGGGGCACAGTTCAGCTTCGAGGATTTTCACAGAGACAGCGAGGCCGATGATTAAACACACACACACAACATCCAAAGGCAACCGGTTCACCATATTCACACAGTGGCCATTAATGAAGGAGAATAATGCTAATAAGGTCATTCTTTGGTTAACAGCTATAGAGCAAAAAATAAATCCCAAGTTTTATAATTGCTGAAATTTTGATTAAACAAGTCTTCAAACACTTCTAAAAACAGTAAAAAGGTTCTGCACATAAAACTTGATAGCCGTGTAGCTACCTCAGCCACATTATATTTACAGCACTGTGCAAAAGATGATTCCAGATGATCAGGCGGTGATCAGTATCACCTTGTATCTTTAGGCACTTTGCAGCCTGATGTTAAAACATTTGTATTCAAAGCGAAACGTAGAGAAATTATTTGCACAGCACTGTCAATTTTATTAGACAGAAGTGCTAATGAAGAGTAAATATTTAATGCTTAAATGTTATAAAGAGGCATGATCAGCAAAGTGCTAATCTGGCACAACTACTTGATGTTTGTGTTTATTCCTGCAATTATCCACAAATGTTTTTATTCTTAGCAACCAATAGCATGGAAAAACTTTCAAGAACTTTGTCAAAAACAATTTTTAACTGAGAATCACAGTGTTTACTAATATACAGTGCATCCGGAAAGTATTCACACAGCGCATTACCCACATTTTGTTACAGCCTTATTCCAAAATGTATTAAATTCATTTTTTTCCTCAGAATTCTACACACAACACCCCATAATGACTTGAGGTTTTTGCAAATGTATTAAAATTTTAAAAAATGAGAAATCACATGTAGATAAGTATTCACAGCCTTTGCCATGAAGCTCAAAATTGAGCTCAGGTGCATCCTGTTTCCACTGATCATCCTTGAGATGTTTCTGAAGCTTAATTGGACACCTGTGGTAAATTCAGTTGATTGGACATGATTTGGAAAGGCACACACCTGTCTATATAAGGTCCCACAGTTCATATCAGAGCACAAACCAAGCATGAAGTCAAATGAATTGTCTGTAGACCTCCGAGACAGGATTGTCCTGAGGCACAAATCTGGGGAAGGTTACAGAAAAATTTCTGCTGCTTTGAAGGTCCCAATGAGCACAGTGGCCTCCATC
>JBBPCY010054551.1:0-12806 GCA_037974405.1 Brachyalestes nurse
CTGGGACACAGTCATGCTGGAATAGAAAAGATTCTTCCCCAAACTGTGTCCACAAAGTTGGAAGCATGGTGTTGTCCAGAATGTCTTTGTCTGCTGAAGTATTAAAATTGCCCTTCACTGGAAGTAAGGGACCACCCAAAATGTGTCTCAGTCCTTTTAAGAAAGAGATTGGTTTTATATGGGATGTGTAAAGTCTTGTCTACAGCCTAAAGAAAATGGAGGGCCTCTAAAATTTCCACAGTTTTTTCACTTCTAACAGGCTTAACCTCAGTCAGGGCCCACAAGCCTCCAAGCCTCATTCAAGTAAAAGTACATGAACATTTCTGGGCTGGGATTTTATGTTGCTGAACAACACTTAAGAGGAATTTACTTAGTCTAGGAAGCTGGCAGTCAGCAAGATGACCCTGTAGTTGGTGGCTGTCTAGTCACAGAGCACAATATCTTCATCTGCTATCTGATTTTGCACCAAAACATGATTGCATGCACTTTACAAATTTACATACAGTGCAAAGGCATCGGTTTGTCCTCCTCCCATCAGATCTCCAGGGCTTGATCTGTGATGTATTCCTCTCATGTACATTTTCTTCTCAAACACCTTCTTTAGAAAAGGAGGATTAAAATTTTAAGCCGGTGTGTGTGTGTTTGTCTGTGTGCGTCTGTGTGTGTGTGTGTGTGTTTTTGCATTCTACTGTTGCTTAGCAACTACGTTGTGGCGGTATGCTGGAGAAGTGCAGAGTGAAGTGTTTAGGGTTAGAGACAATGCAGGCTCATGCTGGAGAGGTCATGTTATAGGAAAATATTTATCTGTGCACCATGAAGTATGACATCAGCCTCATTCTTCTGCCTTTAAACGCCTGGCCTTTCTCAGCAGCCGCACAGCTAGAGACCCCATGTATGGTGACCTGTTGCCGCTTTTCATTTGTTTGTTTTTTTTTGTTTTATACTATTTTTGTTTTGACTGTTGGAGTCTGAAACTGAATTGGCACAATTGTTCTCCAAATGTAGTCCATTGGAAAAGCACTGGAATTCCTCACCCTTTCATACCTCTCTATTTTTATGGACAGCAGAACCATAAGCCCTTCTCACACTCTGAAGCAGGGCTGGTGCACTGGTGGTTAGGAAGTTGCCTGTGATCAGAAGGTCGTGGGTTCGAATCCCAGGACGACCAGTGGCACCACTGAAGTACCCTTGAGCAAGATACTGTCCCCACACACTGCTGTGTGTTCCTGGATTCCCGCTGCTTCACTTGGTCGACGGGTTAAATACAGAGAAAGAAGTTCACAATGTTCACACCGTGTGATGTGTTCACGTCACTTCACTTTACTGGCATACTGTACTGGTTTTGTTCAGAAATCGCATTGTCTACACCTGCCATGCCTGTGCTCACATTGACCAAGTAAGGCCTAAAACAGGTTGTTAAATCCTCAACATGAAATGCTGAAGATTTTACGTAATGCTGGAATTTTCCAAAAAGCATCATTTTCCAAGACGTACAAATTACACTGCCGAGAGACTGGAGCAGTAGCAGCCACACACCTGGCGGACATTTCTCTCGTGTGATGTTCCAATAGAACCATACATATACACTTCTGTGACGTTTACTACTCGTAAAAACTAGAACCTTGCTTGTTAAAGCGTTGCGGCCTAAGAAAATGTTTGACTTTTAACTTTCTACTGAGCTAGAATGGAATCAAAATTTCCGAGGGGAGTGTAGAATCGATTAGAATATCTTTAGTGTCATTGCAATACACGGCAATGAACAGTGCAGTGAGTTAAGATTTGCAGCTCTGTAGATGCGTACCTCTTCTAAACATACATATAAACAAATAAGGAGGGATATCAAGTGTCAGCTGTTCCAGAATAGTCCAGTATTAAAGGAGCTAGAATAAAAAGATAAATAAATCACTAAGAGCCATAATAAAGCGAGTGTTATGGTTGTGTGTTATGATTGTTTCATGTAAATGTAACTCTAGTAAAGCTGGAAGGAGACAGACAAAACCAGAAGAGAGTGCAAAAAAAACAACAGAAGTTGACACATTACTCAAATTTACCAAGAATGTATCAGCTTCTGTTCACAGATGTGCCCAGGAATTGTGCTGGGTCCGTGCTCTTCCTTCATTGCTATATATTGTCAGTAGCTATCTGAGAAGGTTTTTGAGATTACTGGATACCACTGCATGCAGTTTGAGCACAGTGTACATTTGTTGGATTTTAGCTTCTGTTACTTGTTAGCTCAGTGCAAAAAAAGAACCTCACACACCAAACATGTCTTTGTATATTGGATTTTTGGCTTTACCATCACTCTAATATGCTTTTCAAATGGAGAGGGTTTGAGTTTTCCCCCTCAGAATCATGAGTAAAGCGTTATTCTGCTGTCAGTTTATCTTTTTTTTTAAAATCCCAACAGCCTTTCTTAAACTGTCTGTTTATAGAAGCATTCATTTAAAGCCATGTTGGTTGTAACAGGCTGGACTTCAGGACAGAAGTTAACTGTCCGAAACGTCGCATTCGCCTCAACAGTTTTGCTTCTGTACATGCATTTGCATTTGACCTTTTCGGGAATCTATTAACATACTGCATCATGGACTGTCTCCATGAGTGGCCGAGTGGTCCGTGGCACTTTTTGGAGGGCACATTGATTGTGAGTTTTTGAAATGGAAGGGAGAATTTTCAGAGGCGCCTGAATTGGAAATTTGTTCCCAGTTTGAGCTTTCGCCAGCTGCTCTGAAGCTCCCGTGAGGATTGGTTTGGTTAAATCTCGCTTAAATAAAATCGATGCTGAGGCCTCCGTAATTAGGGATCCAGCGTTGTTAATTAAACGCGGCTCAGGAGGAAGCAGAGGAAACAGAATGTGCTGGAGTTGTGTGCCTTCCAGCCACTACCTACAACTTTAGCACCGCAGAGCACCGTGTTTTAAGCTCAAAGAGCACGGACTCCAACTAAAGCATGAGTTATTTCTCATTCCGTGTAAAATACAGACTGTCTATGAGGGAGCAAGATATTTTACTTGTTTGATGAAACTATTGGGAGAGCATTGGTTAGTACTAAACTTTTCTTTTTACATTTTTTCACTGCTATTGGCATTATTAGATCAGAATTTTGGCTCACTCTTTACCTAGCATTGCATTTTCTATGTATTCTTTTGTTTCTGTAGCGAAGGTAGAGGCCACTTAAACAAATAGGCATTACAATAGATATATAATAATAGTAATAGATCTATAGGTCTGTGTAGGTACCGGTGGTGTAGTGGAACTGTAAGGTAGGAGGAGTTTTAAGGCCAGTAAATGGTCAGTGAGAGGAGGTACCTAGTACAGCATGCTGATAAAATGGCTAGAGAGTGAAAGTAAAAGATAAGATAAGAAGATAAGAAAGAACTTTATTTATCCTGAGGGAAGTTCTTGTGCCATTAGCCTGCTCAGTGCAACAAGAAAGAATAAAAGATAATAATACGCTAAACAAAAAATAAAAATAAAACCAATAAACAATAGTGTAGCAGAGAGTAGGAGTTTCTAGTAAGGAGACCAGTGGGAGTCCACACCTGAGATCAGAATCTATTTAAGCGGTCGCCGTGGTCACCAAGATGCTGACTCATGTCTTTATTTGTGTTGGACAGCCATAGAGCCAAGAACAGTATTAACAGATGCACTTTCAGTGTTTCCACTCTGTGCTTCCACTCTTTAGCCTCTTGATTAGAAGCCCTTTATTAAAAAAGATATTTTCCCTGATTTTCATGATTAAGTACTAAGTGTTACAATCTGTTTTTCAGTTTGAAATCTAGTTCTGCGTCAACTTTAATGGCTTGAATATATATTTTTTTCTGACGCAATAGTGGAGACATTCATTATCTGCCTGATGCACAGAATTGTAATAAATGCAGGCGTTCTTTTAACTTTTCAAAGAAGTTTCACAGCTGGTTTCTCTCTTCTCTGATCTCCTGCTCTTTCTTTGTCTCGTTCTCTCTCTCTCCATCCATCCATCCATCCATCCATCCATCCATCCATCCATCCATCCATCCATCAACCAGATTTAACCGTTTTAAAAGGATTCGCACCATTAACAGGGGAAGTGAATATATCTTGTTACGATGGCACTTGTCATGGGGAGATATGTATATAGCAGCAAGTGAACAGTCAGTTCGTATTGCTGGAAGCAGGATAGATGTGTTGGAAGCAGGATAGATGTGTTGGAAGCAGGATAGATGTGTTGGAGGCAGGATAGATGTGTTGGAGGCAGGATAGATGTGTTGGAAGCAGGATAGATGTGTTGGAAGCAGGATAGATGTGTTGGAAGCAGGATAGATGTGTTGGAAGCAGGATGGATGTGTTGGAAGCAGGATGGATGTTTAGGAAGCAGGAAGAATGGGTGAGTGTCAGGATTTGAGTGAATGAGACAAATTGTGATGACTGGAAAAAAAAGGCAGGTTTTTTAGGGTGAGTCACAGTATGATGTGGTTAGTAGCTACTTGGTCCAAGGAATAACCTGTCATATGTGTCTGTGGCTCTCTGATGTGCATAGGGTTAGGGTTAGGGTTAGGGTTAGCGCATCTAGTTTGATCCCACAGAGGAGCGACTACAGACTACTGTAAAAGTTCAGGCTATAATAGAAAGATGTCAGGACACACAGTGCACTGTAACTTGCTGCATTTGGGGCTGTGGAGCCACAGACATAGGAGAGGCTCCAATATGCTTTATTGGAAGAAGGCTGGCTGAGGAGGCAGTACGATGCTCTGGGCAGTGTTCTACTAGGATAATCTGGGTCCTGGCATTCATGTGCATGTTATTTTAGCATGTACCGCTTGCCTAGACATTGTTGCAGACCACAACACCCCTCTAAAGATGTTCCCTCATGGCAGTGGCCTCTTTCAGCAGGATTACGCTCCTTGCCACACAGCAAACATTGATCAGGAATGGTTTGAGGAACATGACAGAGTCTCTGGGACGTGTTAGACAAACTAGTCTGATTCATTGAGGCCCCCACCTTGCAAATACAACCTTGGCACTGTTCTCTTCCTTTTCCATTATGGCATGCAAACACATCCTCGCCCTGGCAAGCACATCATTAATCCGGATTTTTCTGACTAAACCTTTATTGGCTTTCATTTGCAGTTTGCCCTTTTGTGCCTCCACGAGTGCCACTGTGTTAATTAATGTCATGTGATTGGCTGGACTTTTAAGCCAGCCGAGAGGAGAGAGGGATGAGTCGGGATGAGAAGCAGTGGGAGGAGAAGCTTGAGGCCGAAAGGAAATTCAGTTGATTTATCTGTGCTCCACCCACAAACATCATGTCAATAAAACATTGATTTACATACATTTAGACCTAAAGTGTGAAAAAGTGATTGAAATGCTATTTAATTTGTATGTGTATGAACAGGCAAACAGACCCCTGCTTTTTTTTTTAGCTTTTTGAGTTGGTAATCAGAATGTCTCTGCGTTTGTATCGTACTTAATGTTCCTCTCAGGGATCTGTCGACATTTTCCTCATCACTTTTGCAAAGGGATTACGTTACCATTAAGGTTAGTTGAGAAGAGTGAGTCAAATTCTCTTTAATGGGGGCTGAAATCTCTAGGGCATCAAGAGAAGTCTCTTTCATCACAGCAGGAGACAGAAAAGCATGGAAATGGCCAGGAGAAATTGGGCGCCGGGTAGATAGTCGGTTTGGAGATGCATGTCTTACCTCCAGTATTGAAGCAGGATCAATCACCCAGACAGTCACTAAGCTATTCTGTTACTGTCTTAACAGTAATCACACAGAGAGACCCTGCGCATTCAATGGCTTGAGATTATTGCTCTTGGGGGCCAAAACTGAGGGCAGGACGTCCAGGCTGGAGGGTGAACCAAAGTCCCTCCAGGCCAGGCCCCTTGTGGTCATCTTGGCCACATCCCTGTGTTGTTATTTTCTCACAAGCAAGACCGGGCTCCTCTACCTGAATTTTAAAAATGGACATGAAATACATTTTGACACCATCATTGTCAGTGTGGGTTGCACTGGTTCAAGTTGGAGAAGCATAGCATTGCAAACGTGCATTTCCTGGCCACTTTATTAGACACACTCTCCTTGTTAGTTCCCACTAGAGACTGTAGTTCATAATTTTCCATGCCTAGTTTGTGTTAGTCATCCTCTTTATCAGTTTCTGTCCATAGGACACAGTTACATGGACACCTTTGGTTCATGGACTCTTCTTTGCCAGTGACTCTGAGGTGTGTAAAAATACTCTAGCATTGCTACTGGACCTGATGAACTTGTACCACCACTACACACACTACTATGCCACTACCATGTCAGTAACACTGCTGAGCTGAGAATGGTCCAAGAACCAAATGATATCTGGCCACTGGTGGTCCCTTTTCATTGATGGATGGGGTGTGGGGGGCACTGATAAATTGTGAAAACAGGTACAAAACCTGCAAAATGTCCCTGTGGTAGTTCTACCTAATAAAATGTACAGTCGTATGAGTCGTTTTTTCAATTGTTTTGTACACCCTCTGTATATATGAGGGAAAGCACATACGTACTATGAAATTTCAGCTTTGGCGCTCATCTGTTGACCCCAGTTTGAGATTTTTAAAAAGGCTGTTCCCGAGTCTCCGCCGAGGCTTGTCTGATCACATGGCCGTGTGCCTCAAAGGTCCATGCTAAGTATTAGGAGCTATTCTGTTCAGATTTTAACCAGTGAACTGTCTCTCCCCCTGATAATGGCTATGTACACACAGGCTGTCAGGGAGACTAAAGCAAAGGCCACGCTGCATCGTTCAGTTTGTGGACACAGAAATCTCCCCTGAGCCGGTCATTAAGAAAGCATGGCTGTACACCCATGTATGTACGAATCTCCCTCGTGTAATTCTCACTAATGAGTCACCAATTTGTCATCATAATTGTTGAATTTTTTCTGGCATGGTGCTGGGCGGCTAAGCCGTCCACCTTATTACTGCCTGCCGTAACCAAAGATCAGCCATCAGTGCACATCAGCCAGTTTGTTTACACTAGCAGGCAACCATTAATTGAGCAATTAATTAAGATTGCTTAATAGTTGGGGTCAATAATGCCAACTCTGTAAACCAGACCCTAATTGCTCTGTGGAACTGGACGTCACTCCACGGCTGGAAGCGTTTGCCATTGGCCCGTACACGGAGTTTTCAGACTAATTTGCTAACAGCACTCAACGTTGGCTGTCATTACTGTTTTGTTTATTCGTTTCATTAGCGCCAGTGTGAAGTTCAGACTAATTGTGGAGTTTTAGCTTTTCGACTATTTGGAAAGCCCTTGACATTGGCTGTGTTGTCGTAATGAGCCAGTAACACAATAAACCACACGGTAATGAAACTGAAATCACCTTCAGTTTCAAGAGACTCGTTGATTGTAGTTGTTTTGTTGCAGTCTCTTGAAATGTGCCCACACACTACACTGTGCACCAATGTAGGCCTGGGCAGTATGATATATCACAATATATTTATTGTTAACATGATAAATGACATCACAGAAGGCTTTTCTGAGCATATTGGGAATATTGTCAGAACACAGAGCTAATGTACGTTTCATTACAAAGAGTGTACTATTAGTCCTGATTAACTGTAATCAGTGTAACACAGTTCATTCATAGGTTTTTAAACATGACACCTCTGGATGTTCTCAGTCCTAATTTTTCAGTCATCAGAGAATAGATAAAACCATCATATTGTATGTCATTGATTTTATTCTGTGATGTATTTCATCATATTGTCCACCCTTACTACGGGGTGGTGGTGGCCTAGTGGGTAGGATACTTGCCTCTGGAGCAAGAGGTCATGGGTTCGAATCCTACCTTCAGCCAACCACCAATGGGTTCCTGAGCAAGATCCTTAACCCCAAGCTAGGGAATGGAAGTCGCTTTGGATAAAAGCGTCTGCTAAATGCCATAAATGTAAATGTACCTCTTTCAGCAAACATTTTTTGGTTATTCAAAGGGGGCAGGTGGGAGACACGGGGCAGACAGTAGAAAAAGGTCAGTATGAAAGCAAAACTACATCCCATTTTTATGTAGTAGAAAATCTTTGTTGGATGCATTTTTTTTAGGTCCCAAAGAGGGGCATGTCCTAGAAAAAGAGGACGAATGGTCACGCTAGATTAGGGCTGTCACCATAAAGGAATTTTGACATTGATGCTGATACCACATGTATTAACATGTGTTACTATATATCTGTTACTATATTAAAAAACCAGTTTGCCATGTATTATTGATCAACAAATTGAAAATAGGATAAGATAAGATAAGATAACCCTTTATACAAGTGGGAAATTTGCATTGTTGCCGCAGCAAAGGGGACAAAACAAGAGAAGAAACTATATATATATATATGTTCTCAGGTGCTTTGTAGCAGCAGACATTGACAGAAACAGAATACACTGGTATACTATTTGTGATGATTTATTGTATTGCATTTAGATTTATTTGTTTATTAGCCACACTGTATTCTTGTGTGAATTATTCATTATTCGTTATCCAGAACATTAAAGTGATTCTGATTCTCTAATGAAAATCCTCAGTGTCCAGGCTTTAAAGCTTCTCCTTATCTGGCCCTCTTCACTTGTCTTCAGAAGGACGTTGCTGTGTTTCCCCGCCTACCCTTTCTGGGTGTGAGCAGGTTGTCACTGTGAGCTCCCTCACTTCGTAGCCTTGATGATAATTAGCGTCAGTGTGTGGCAGCCCCCTAATTGCAGCCTGCAGAGAGAGGAGGATGCTGCATTTGAGAGAGATTCGTCACCCAGACAGATAGCATCAGCCTAAAATTTGTCAACCTAACTCTGATAAAAATATCAAAATCCTGCAGAATTAGGTAAGAAAAAAATGAGCCCAGACATTTAGCATTGATCCCAGTAATTATGTCAAAAGCACAGAAATGTGGGCGCATGTGTATAAGAACTGCTTTCTACTCTGATGCCACAGTTTTTACTTCATGGTGCGATTAAATTCATTTGTGTTTGGGAGTTTTTTCTGTTCTGTATGAGTGCTCTTTAGCTGCTGCTAGATTTGATCCACTTGGGTAGCCTGTTTAAAATCAACACACTAGAACAGTGGTTCCCAAACTGGGGGGCGGGCCCCCTAGTGGGGGCGTAGAGGTATTGCAGAGCGGCGCACGAATGGGATAACTTGTGTAGTTTGAATTGGGGGGGGCTCATTAATGTTCTTATCTAGAAAAGGGGGGCCCTGCAGAGAAAGTTTGGGAACCACTGCACTAGAATAATCTGAGATGACCACATGGGCCAATAATTGCATGAAGTACAACCCAAAGCAACACACTCCATTATTGGCTGTTACTGTGATGACACTGCACTGTCAGCATTTACACAGCTAAACCATGTTTATGGTTATTTTAGTATAAAGGCTTATAATTTTCTTTAAAAACGTAAGGCCAACTTTTTAACTTAACATTATTTCGTGTGATTACATTAGCAATAATGCTGCTGTTCTACTTGGGTTTATTACTATTATTATTATTACTATTATAGCTGTAATTTGGCACCTCTTCTTCTTGTTTTTGAAATATTGGCATGGTTTCAATGCCAAAATGTCCAATAATAACCGGAGTAGTGCATGTTTATTCAGATTTTTAAACGGTTAATCAGGGGCCGAGTATTAATCGTTTAAAAATTCAGTCTTTGTGAAGTGTGAAGTGAAGAGGGAGTCTCACCGTCATGGCTATGCCGGCCAGAAAGCAACAAGACGTGGAGCAACAAATCGGTCTTGCAGAGCTAAACACACAGCAGACTCATAAACAGACCTTGAGACACTAAAGCTCAGGTCAGTTATAAAAAAAGATGTGTATCACCGTTTGTTGAAGTTTCATTAAAAATAATCAGCCTGCCCCACCCATTTCCAGCCATCCGTAACCATAAATGGCTTGGAACTAGACAGCAAGTTAGCACTGTTTGTGGTTCAGCTGTGAAACCCAGCACACTGAGTCAAACAATTCAGAGGTGCCAATTCAATACCCCAGCAGGAGCAGGGTTGTTTCTAACATATATATTTTTGGCGTCTCCAAACACTGCTTTCTTAGCAACCACACATGCATATGTCGCGTTGTCCGGTGGAAATGAAATGCAATTTTAGTCCCTCATCAAGTCAAGTCAGTCAAGTATGTGTCATTTCAGCCATTTACACAGTACAGAGTGAAATGAAACAACCTTCCTCCAGGACCATGGTGCGAGAACAGGAACAGAGAAGAACAAGACTACGTATGTGCAGACAGGATGGAAATACAGTGATATGAGAGAGTGTGTGAGAAAAAAACAGAAGGACAACAATACAACAGGACAAGACATTTAGTGTAGTCAGCAAAAGCAGTGCAGTACGTGCTTAAGTGTGCAAAAAATGCAAAAAGAGGTAATAGAGACTCTATTGGTGAGAGTCATACTGAAATATTTTATGTATAAGTCAACTACGATTACACTGTGGTATTAAATGCTGGGTCCTAGAGAGGCTGCTGCAACTTAGCATGCCCTGTCTATTCCACACGCTGGTAATGGACTCAAGAGCAGTTTCTAACATTGCTGAATTTCTATGGATATTGTAAACAAAGTGTGCATTGTGTAATTGAGCTCCTACCTCAGCAATGGGTGCCTAAAGTGAGCACATTCACTAATAAGAAGGAGCTTCTGGATATTTTTGGAATGATAGTAGAGAGTAGATGTGTCTACTAAACTTTTGACCGCTCCGGTATGCTGTAAACACTTCCTGTTTTGTTGCAGTCAGGCGTACTGAGCGCTTTCCAGTGGTTAGATTACTATTATGATTTGTATTTCACACCCTGTGTTTCGCCTTCGCACTTTCATGGCTGCCAGTTTTACAATCTGTCTGCAGTCGGGCAGAAATGAATGGTGGCAATTTCCCTCCCATCCACATCGCAATCCCTCTGAGTGGGCAAAGAAATTCTGTCTCCTAAGCAAGTTTGTCATACCAGGGCATCATTCCTTTTGGTGAATTTATGGACGGCTGCTGGCTTGTTCTATGCTTGACAGATTGGTGCCCAGGTCTGAGTTATTTGTTTTGGTCTCAGGAAAAGGGATGATGTGAAAATAAAAAGTTTCCCTTTGCCAACCCTGTACTATAAATTGCTGTTTTTTGGGGATTTTTTTACCATTATTAATGATCTACCTGTGAAACCGTGTTCTCTCTGTTTTCAGACATCCACTGTACTTAATGTTGAACTGTATTAACAACACACTCTACTTTTTTAGACCCAAGAGTATATTTTCTGTTTTAAAGAGCCCGTGTTTGACCTTTTTCTTGAATTTTTTTGCATGTAACATTCGTAAAACGTTTATGGACCAAAACCAGCTGCAGTTTATGACATGACCATTTTCTGACCTCTCTTTATGAATGAAACAGTCTGTCTTTAGTGTGCGGATAAGAAAGATAAAATAAATGATGTCTTGTTCCGAATAAATGACATCTTCAGTTGTGCCTTTTGGTTTTGACATCACAACCATAATGAATGTTGCTTTTGCAGGCTGTTTTCTCTTTAGAGAAGGACTGGACTGGAGCCTGTGGATGGTGCCTATTGAACCTTCAACAATGCTTATATAAATACTTTCTATAGTCTCAGAAAAGAAAGATTCGACTTTTCCTGAAACGGGCCCTTTAAAAAAAGCCTCTTCCGGGGCAAAAATGATGAACGATAGAGACAAGTGTTCTAAATTTCACACCTAACCCTTTCCCACCTCAAGACAATTTGTTTTAACACCGGAATATTCATCTTTTCAGATGAAATATTCTTTTTGTTCCTCAATTGTGTACAAGGCCTTGTGTGCAATTGCTTCATTCATTACAATATGCTATAGGACAGAAGCCTGGGTGCCTTGTTCTTCACTATTTCAGCCCCCAAAACACACACACACACACACACACACACACACACTCACACACAACCAGCAATGCAGCTGCTAAGCACCACTGATGTATTCCTGTCACGTTGGCTGTCCAGATATCGATCAGGGACCAATATGTTACTTTCATTTCCCCGCTGTGTGCTGCAACCCGAGGAAATGCCTAATGTCATCAAAGCACTCCATTAAGCCTGGAAGAGTGGAGAGAAGGACAGAGAGGCGCAGCCCTAAAGACAGCCATAAACACACACAGCTATCCACACATCCACACAGTATATAGGCCAAAAATAAAAGGGGAAAAAAGCAAACAAACACAAAATGAAAAGACTAGGGCTTCAGGCTCTGCTCCTAATGAGGACTGGCCTAAGGAGGAAACGACTTCACTTTGACTTTAAACACAGCTGACTCAACCAAAGGGGTGCCCAAACGCCCCCTTTTACCCCAAGTAACACGCAATCCGTGCTCTCTCTCTTTATATATTCACTTAGGACATGTACATATACTGCCCCCTTTGTGCTAGCCGAAGATAAAACAGTAAAATAGTTTTTATTATAATTACAAGCAAAACTATTTTGATCCATTTGATCCAGTTTCTGACCTTTGCTTTGACCTTTACTCTTTTATTATTCAGTAGACATCCATTAGGCCAAAGGCATTTGCTGACTTTGCTTTATAATTGTTGGCTGTAATTACTTTTACAGCAGGTTAAACGAGGCCCCGCGGTGGTGCAGTGGGTAGCGCTGGGCCTCACACCTCCAGGGTTGGGGGTTTGAATCCGGGTCCTGGTCTTGTGTGTGTGTGGAGTTTGCATGTTCTCCTCGTAGTAGGGTGGGTTTCCTCCAGGGTCTCTAGTTTCCCCCACGGTCCAAAGACATGAGTGTCAGGTGCAATATTAGTAACACAGCAAAATAAATCTGCTAAAGTTAGCAAAACATTTACCCTAAAG
>JBBPCY010054562.1:0-12805 GCA_037974405.1 Brachyalestes nurse
CCAGTGAAGAAACAGGTGCAGATGATTCCAGATGATCAGGTGGTGATCAGTATACTGGTGGTGCTGAATGCTGAGTGCTGAACTCCTTCATCTAGACTCCTTGTATCTTTAGGCACTTTGTAGATTGTCGTAGTACAACATTTGTTTCCTGTGTCTTACATTTAATCTACTCAATATGCCAAAGAGAAAGACAATTTTACTAGCAGAAAATATTTTGCACCATCAGTGTGCTCAAGACTTTTGCACAGTCGTATATATATGCTTTGAGGAACAGATTGATTTTAAAAACTGAGTATCGATAAGAGGTTGTGTAAAGCTGGGACAGTGTTCACTTACATCTTTTTCAAATCCCACACACTGTACTCAGGCCAGTCGATGAAGCAGACGATGCGTCCGGGAAGGTGAGCTGTGCTGGAGTAGTAGTACTGTGGGAAGGCCAGGAGAAGAGCCAGCACCCAGATCACCCCCACAACCAGCTTGGTCTCAGTGGAGGACAGGCGCTGCTGCAGGGGGTGAATGATGGCCATGTACCTGCAGCACAAGAGAACACACACGTCATCTGTGGAAACATCTCAGCATCCTGTTCTGCTTGCATCTCTGGGGTTTGATTTTGAGTCATTTGGGGAAAACTCCTCCACACCCAGAAAGCTTTTACAACCTGTTATGTCATACTGATTGCCCTCATCACAATGTAATCAAGAACAAGGTCCTGTTTATTCCAATTAGGGGTGGGAGTTGCCACTGAGACGATGATGCAAAACGAATTGATTTTTGTTCCATGATACGATATTATTGGTTCTTCCACTGTAAATGAAATGTTCAGAACAGGAGTCTCTGCAGCGTCTCAGACACTCTCACCTCCATTACCTTTAACACTAGAGAGGAATCAGGTCTGGAGACGTCTTGTGAAGAACAAGCGCCAGAAACACTCTGTGAAGAACTACTCCTCAAGAGTAATGTCATGAGAGTTCCAAAACTCCATTAAATGCATTTTTAAAAATATAAAATAAATAAATAAATATGAACGCTTAATGTTGGTAAAATATCTCAAATTCTACACTTTCTGTAATTTGAATAAACGTTCTGTAGCGAAAATGGAGCTCATTTTTATTTTGTCCGGAGTAAGTAGTAAAATCAACTCTTTGGTTTATATATTCATTTTTTCTTCCTTTTGGTACGTCTTGTTTTGACAAAAAGACATGTGATTACAGTCTATTTTTTATGTACAAATATAATTACAGTCTCATTTTTATTTATTAAAAAAGATATGCGATTACCAATTTTGTTATTTATTTTAAGAAATAATGAGATTAGTGCTTTTTTTTTATATTAAAATAGATTACTGTCTGTTAATCTTTCATCTGACTAGAACCTCCAGGTTGACTGTCCAATATCCTGCCACCATTGACCCTTCTGAATAAACAGCACACCCACATGCACGCACACACAAACACACAAACACACACACCCCTCCTACTTTTCCAATCAGCTTCTCAAATCCAGCTCATGAACTTCTCATGCTCTCCAAACATGATGCAATTTCATGCGTGTATGTCTAGCCGGATCAAGGGGCACCATATGTCCACATCTAAGCACCAGAACGTGCGGTCATTAGTGGTCTCATGCAATACTGAGGGGATTTTTAATTTAAAGTAAGGTAAAATCAAGTGAGCCCTAATAGCCACACAGGAACACACCACAGCGTGAACAATGTGAAATTGTTTTTCTCTATTTAACCCATTCACCAAGCGCAGCAGTGGGCAGCCAGGAACACAGCACTCAGTTAGCAGTGTGTGTAACACTAACTAGCCTTAATTGCCTGGCGGGAATTAAAGGAGCCCACCTATGCAGGATGGTACTCCCTGGTACCTTGCTCAAGACTACCTCAATGGTGCCACTAGCAGTTATGGGATTCGAACCCTCGACTTTCTGAGCGCAACGGCAACTCCCTAACCAGACCACCAGCGGCCACAGCTATTGGCCCAATCAGTGACTTGTTGTTAACAGCCCGGTGGGAATGAAGGCTGAAAGGAGCCCACCTGTCCAGGGCGATGGCCGTCATTGAATAGATGCTGGCGAACACGGCTGCGATGGGGAAGAAGTTGTGGAAGCGGCAGTAGACCAGGCCGAAGTACCACTCGTTATGGACGGCGTACACGAAGTTCACCACGGTGTTGAAGGCGGACATGGACGCCTCGGCGAACGCCAGGTTCACTAGAAAGTAGTTGGTCACGGTTCTCATCCTCTTGTGCGCGAGGATGATCCAGATCACGATGATGTTCCCCACCACGGACACGAGCACGATCCCCCCGTATGCTAGAGCCCACAGGACCACCTGCCACGCCGGCTGAACGAACTGGTTGGAGAAGAAACTTGAGTCATTGAGGGGCGCGGTGGCGGTCCAGTCCAGACTCGCGTTGAACAGAGGATCCATGCTTCCACCTTCAGAACCGGGTTCTAAACGGGCTCGGGTTTATTATAAGGGCTTCTCCAGGTTTATTATAGGGGCTCCGGACCTGGCGCACGCACTCCTCCAACCCTCGCGCTTTCCGGCTGAGCCAAAGCGCGCGCGCGCCGTGGACAGCCTATCATCAATTGGAGACTTTTTGTTTGTTTTTTTAACACCCGTATTCGGCTCAAGGTTTGTGGTTGGCTAACGGGAACTCTCTTGGTGGGAGGGAGGGGCTTTGTCCTGAAAACAGGTGGGCCACAGACTTACGAATCAGAATCATGATCAGAAAACTTTTTTGATCCCAAAGGAAATTGCTCATGTTATGACTGCACAGACACAGAGAGACACAGAGGCAAGAACAATGTAAAATATAAAGTCTAAATAAATCTAAATAAAAAATAAGAAAATGCACTATGCTATATTAACAAATGTTGGGTATAAATATTATAAATAAGTAACTTAAGAACATTACTTTCTGTGTTTTACTATTTACTCAGAAGTACAACTTCTACGAGAAAATAAATTACTATTATTAATAATATAAAACGGTTGTGTTATGAAACTTAATCACGTCAAGTCAAATTTCTAGTTCATTACCATACAGAAAGATCAGTCAATGTGCTTGCACCTATAAAAGATAAAACATGAGGAACTGAACATTTTAGCAGTGGCCTCTTATTTTTTTCCGGAGCTCTATTTAATAAGGTTAGTGTTTCATTCACTTTCAAACTGACTTTTTACCGACTTTCAAATCAAAAGGGCAGTGGGATTGTGGTTGTGGACGGGGCTATAGTTTCGAATTGCTAACAGTGGACTGGTGGTGGAATGGTGCTCAGGCCTGACAATACCCCTACCATCAACAGACAACAAATTAATGAAAAGACAACAGAGCTCAATGTCTTGGTTATCTATCCAGTTTTGGTATTTTCTGTTCTCGGTCTATCTGAAATTTGGAGCTATTCATAAAACATCCATGCCTGTAACGGCCCGTACTATTGATAATCAACTCAATTTTTCCAGCTAGTCTCTTTACAGTTGAAGTATCTGTAGATCATCACTCTCTCTGAATGAAAGCACCTTCTGTAGATTAAATTATTTTCATTTTCAGGTCACTTTTATTCCAAGTCATTTACTAACACCCACCCCTCCCCCACCCCTGAATATCTGTGCCCGCCTGATAACATTAAAATAACGAATTAGCCCCAGAAGCCGTGTTGAAGGTGAAACGTTTTTAATTCGTATCTCTGAAGCTAAAATCTGTCCTCCAGTCTAAAATGAGGTGACTGAGTACTCCTCTCTCTCACCAAAGTGATCTTATACATTTTATGAGAGTAATTGGTTTTCTGGTCCATGAGAAGAGCATTAAAGCCTCTCTATTTGAGCCACAATGCCCATCTGAGCTTAAGCAGACATTCTGTCCCCTCAACCGTGGTACCAATGAAGTAACATCCTGAATTACAGCCCACTCAGGCTACTGGATGAAGACCAGTTGGTTTCATTATCAGCTTGTTGAGCTGTCACGAACGTTTCGGGACTCTCTGGAGTGGCAACGAGCTCACCGCCTTGCTCAAACAAATGGCCCTCGTTCAAGATGGGTGCACTCATGTGCTGTAATAAGATTTAGTCTCTGTTTTGCTTTGTCCTCGCCTCTCAAAACGCTCTCCTCAGTCTAACCCCCCCCTTTGGCCCTGAGTGTCCAAGCAAATGACAGTTATCAGAACGGACAGCAGGGAAATGGAGATTCAATTCCGCGCATCACCTGCTCCTCAACACAACACGGGTCGAATGAGATGAGAGAGACACATTCCACCCAAACTTATGAGATACTAAATTGATAATGGCCACACTTTCATGCCAAATTGGACCGGCCCACTAACAGCCAGCTCCTTCTGGGATCACAGGACCGAAGTCTGAAAGCCGAGTTTGTGCGTGAGTGTGTCACAGAGTGGAAGCAATAAAAGTCTGGCTGTAGCGACCTCTGCAGCCTCATTGTTTGAAATTCTTCTCTTTTTTCTTTTGTATTTCTATTTTCCTCTTCTTTTAATAGTACGATAGTTTAAAGTACACTGCTGAGGTCACCAGCTATTAACACACAAACTCATTTATTTGCTAAGAAAAAAAGATAACCTGGGGAGGAAGAAAGAGGTACGTAAGTATTGGTACTGCTGCTACAACGATAAAGTCACTTTGACCCTTTGGCAGTCTGGTCTGTTGATCCCCCAAAGATCATCTACCTGCTCTTAAGAATCCTTAGCTCATCCTCTTAAGCAAAACAACATTCATCCATCATAATAAACCAAACACTCTAGTAAAATACATGACATAAATTCCAACAATATATGCATCAATAAAAAGTTCGGACAAACCGAATTAACCACATTGTGCAAAATAACCATTTATACCAACAACATACCTCTATCCCCCCACTATCACCTTCTAGAACCTGTGGGAATACCCATCCATAGGTATGAGCAGATGGGAATATCGCCTCTATTTGGATGGAAGCTGCCGTCTGTAGGTTTTACTACTGTTGAACAAATGTTAACTGTTAAAATCTTGTAGCACAGCTCCATTTTTTTATTGCACTGTTGGTTTAGCTACTGTTGTTTAGCTAGTTCACTGGGTCTTAGCCATATTTCATACTAGCTCCTTCTCAAGTCATGTAGGTTTATTGTCTTTTCAACCACATTTTCAATACACAGTGAAACAATGTTCCTCCAGAACCACAATGTTCCTCCAAGACTACAACATTCCTGCAAGACCACAACATTTCCCCAGGACCACAATGTTCCTCCAGGACCACAATGTTCCTCCAGGACCACAATGATTCTCCAAGATCACAATATTCCTCCAGGCCCACACAAGAGCAAAAACAAACACTACAAGACTACAGAAGTGCAGACAGGACAAAATATACAGAGTGAAAAAGAGAGACAGAAACACCAAAGCAAGAAAACAGTATTTAGTGAGCAGCTACAGCACAGTTTGAAGGAACATAAAATTATAACAGACACTGTTTTCTAACAGTGTAGGCATTAAGTGTGCAAAAATACAGAATAGATTCAGAATAGCAATAAAAATAATTGTGTATATAATAAATAAAGGGTGTTTACAGTGGCAGTTTGGGTGTAAGTAGGTTGTTTTAGGCAGAAACACTTTAGTGTGTTTATGCACTGTGTAAGGAGAAGGAAGTTGTCTGTGTGTCTGTGTAGTTTCAGTTCTAATTCTCAAAGAATCTCTGGAATTACTGTGTGTTCACTGGTTCAAAAATATGTAAATCCCTCAGACATGCATACAGCATCTACAGACATGTAACTCAGTGGGCAAGAGAGAGTTACCAGGTTGTTTGCTGGCAGTATGCAAAAATCTGGTCCAGGCCTCCTACCCCTGTGTTAAAGGCGTGGTTTCTGGGAAAGAGGAGAAACGCAGTAATCACTGTAGCAACTGCAGAAAAAGATCTTAATTTCTGTGCATGACAGATGTTGATAATTAGCGACTGACAGGCAGGAGAGGCCTTCTTTCTTTCCATGAAAACATATTAAACAATTTCTCTGAGGTGCACTAATGCTCATCATAACATCTACTGCCTCATCAAAACATGGTTCCTCATGTACTCCCTTATTAAACATGTTTTCTTCTTATTTTCCAGAGACTGGAGCTGGTTTCCACTGCTGAATATTCTTCAACCTCCCCCTGAATGAATGTGTACAATTTGTTTAAATCGCCGCTGTGCTTCCAAATTTGAAATCAGTGTCACTATGTGCTGCATTATGGGGTCTTTTCGCCGTATTGCCAGGGTTAGTTCTCAGTCTTATTGAAGTTTTTCAGGCATGTGAGTCCCATAAGAAAAGGGGTGTATGTCAACCAGTACCAGAGGAATATAATATAAATAAAAATGAGTCATGGTAACAGTGTAGTTCTCTATAAACTCCCAAACCGAGATTGCAGTAACGACCTGGATGAGGCACATTGTTAAAACATTCATTTACAAAGTTAAATTAACTGCTAACAGTGAGTTAACAGAGCAGAAAGCAATTAACTCCAAATTCCAAAGCAACGAAGATTATGTACTTTTTTAAGTTAAAAAGTTGCTAATTTTTATCTCCTATTCCATTCACAGACTGTTCCTCATAAACCACTGAGCTAGTGTATTTATCCTGCTTGGACCCTGCTGATCGCCACTTTTCTCTAAGTGCAGTGACTCACATCAGTTACTGTGTTATCCTTGTTTTCTTCTTGAAGATGCTTCATGTTTTCTGTCATTACAGGAATCTGTTCTCATTATGTACCTCTCCGGCCGTATGACACACTTTAACACATCTCCGATCTCAGGGGCCGTATTACAGAAACTTCCAAACTTGAAAATCCTATCTTAACTGTGTGGTAACCGTGGTATCAGCAGTTTAGGATCTTATTTAGGAAAAAGGCCTAACTTGAATTAAGAAAAGTGTATTACAGAAGCATCCTAACCTCTTAAATAAACTCTCCTAACTTTAGGATAACCCTTCCTGTCCTAACTGTTGCCAGCTGATTATTTAGGCTACGGGTAATTTGGCCCGTCGGCACAGGGCTCTCCCGGTTTTGGTACAATTAACAAATTAGTGTGATTTTCAAAGCGAGGCATTTGACTGTGTGTGTGAGTGTGTGTGTGAGAGAGTGTGTGTGTCCTTATACATTTGTCAACATAGTTTTCTATGACAGCTCTGTCCCAATACTTTTGGCCACATTGGCCTGTTCGTCTGGCTTGAAGTTCAGAGCATGACGTTGTTTAACATCCATATTTTGAAGAGAGTAATGAAGATACTCTGACGATACAATGTTAAGGACTGTAGCCTCGTAAAGCTACTAGTGGCAGCAGGTAACAGTTACTTCGCGAGATGACCTGTTATGTTAGTTGCAAGGTAACAGACAGAAAAGTGGATCATCAATGTTAGATTGCTTATTTAGGATTCGTAACTCGAGATAAGACAGGATTCCTAAATTCAGTTAGGATTTGCTTTTGTAATACCAAATTGAAAAAAGTTTCTGTAATACGGCCCCAGGTCAAGTTGTTCTTCATGTGCTGACCAGAGACCAGGCCAGCAGATTCGGAGGATAAGTTTCAGCTTGGTGTGTAAAATGAGCATTGAATTTTTGGGGGGTAGAAAGAGAGACTACAGAACATTGCTGAATCATTCAGAATGTACAGGAACAGATGGAGATGGAGAGAAATGACTAAACTTAGAGGGGAAAGGGCAGCATCTGTTACAGCAGAGGTGAGAAGGAGAGAAACAGAGAGAAAAAGCAGCACAGTGACATGTCTAAGAGGGAACAACAAAGAAAGAAAAGGAAAAATAGAGGGAGATGATGACTAATAATCTTGTAAATAGCTTATTTTCTACAACTCGAGTTCTATTCATATCCTCCCCCTTTCTTTCTTCTGTTTGGGTCTATAATTAAATGCTTTTGGCAATTATGTAACATTCATGTCATTCATTAGAGAGCAAGAAAAAGGAGAAAGAAGGAGAGATTAAGAGGGAAAGAGAGACAGTGGGCCACAGAGAGAGAGCGAGAGATTAAAAGAAAAGGAACAAACTAAATAGAAGATAGAGAGCACACAAAAGAGAACTGAAGAGAGGGAGAACGAGAAAGAGAGAGCTTATACGAGGAGAAGAGAGAGACTGGACTAAAGGTGATGATAGAGAAAGCATGAGCGATGAGATAAAGAGAGCACAAAAGAGAGAGATGAAGAGAAACAGCACCAAAGAGAGAGATAAAGAGCGGGGGAGAGAGAGAGGGAGGGAGAGAGAGAGAGAGAGAGAGAGAGAGCTAAAGAGAATGATAGTGAGAGCATGAGAGATGAAGAGAGAGGAAAAGAGAGAGAGAGAGCTAAAGAGAATGGTAGTGAGAGCATGAGAGATGAAGAGAGAGGAAGAGAGAGAGAGAGAGCTAAAGAGAATGGTAGTGAGAGCATGAGAGATGAAGAGAGAGGAAGAGAGAGAGAGAGAGCTTGAGAATGGTAGTGAGAGCATGAGATATGAAGAGAAAGAGAGAATGCTAAAGTGAGAGCATGAAAGAGATGAAGAGAAAGAGTGATAAAGTGATAGAGAGAGAGTTTAGTCCTTGAATGTCAAACTAGACAAAAAGCGTCAATAAAATTGAATGGTGACGCACAAGTATGTCAATTAGATCCATAAGGCTACACCCTTAAAGTGTGTGTGTGTGTGTGTGTGTGTGTGTGTGTGTGTGTGTGTGTGTGAGTGTGAGTGTATGTCTGTGTGCAGACAATAATAAAAGAATCAGCGACCCTGCCAGGTCATTTAAAAAAGCAGGACAGTGTGTGTTGGAATCGCCCCGCTGCCTCACTTCCACACACTCTTTCATCTCAGCGCTCAATAATTTAGAGACTAACTCAATAAAAAAACACATCAATAAAAGATCGGAGGGTGAGAGAGAAACAGAGAAAAAGAGAGAGAGAGAGAGAGAGAGAACACAATAGCGCTGCAGGTAGGTGCTGCAGTGTGTTCTTTCCCTCGCAAGTCGAACGACGGGCAAAACCCTCACAAAAGCTTTCACGAGACGAGCTTCGCGAAATAAATACACACATCGATTCAGCTCGGAGGGGGAGGCTGGAACAAGCAGGGCAAATGCCAACTGGCGGCAGTCAAGAAGAGTCAGTTTATGAGAGAAAAACGGGTTTAAACGGACTCTTCTTGATTGGGGAAAAATTGGGGAAAAATTTCACCCTTAAAGGTGTAAACATGTGTCAGTTTGTTCTGAAGTTCAGTGGAATCAATTTACAAATATTAAAGTCCTTCCTTGCGGTTGTGACTTTATGGGCTTTCTTGAAGGGAGGTTCACAAAAGTAGTAGTCATACAGTGATGATACAGTACTGTGCCAAAGTCTAGAGCCACTCCTCGTTTCTTTATATTTTGCTTTAACATCACATTGTTGGTGCAAAAATATTGTTTTATGCCTGTCAAACTCTCTTATCTTTGGCATGTATATTAAATGAATGAAATGGGAACAAATGTTTTACTGCTACAGGCAGCAAAGTGCCTAAAGATACAAGGAGCCTATATAAAGGAGTTCCAACCACTCAGCATTCAGCACCACCAGTATACTGATCACCACTTCATCATCTGGAATCATCTGCTCCTGTTTCTTCACTGGTTCAGGCCTTAAGTTAGATGTTCTTTGTTCTGCTTGAATGATTCATACGCAGGTCACTGTGTGTCTTAACAAAGAAAAACATTCTTCTGAATCTGGTCAGGTTCAGGGACTGGACTGAAAATGAGAGGCTTTGAAACTTCTCCAGGACGTCTGGGGAACTGTTCCTCAAGAATACAGGCAATTCCAGCGTTAATCTGCGCAGCTCACCCTGCCCTCCAGCAGCACCTCACTGACCTGTAAATCAGCCTCTGTAGCATAATCTGAGCACTTAGCACCCTCACACGCATTGCTATGCAGAGGGCATATGTGATCAGATGAAAGACATACACACACACACACACAGAAAAACACATACATTGGTATTGCAGTATTTGTGAGGACATTCCATTGGCATTCTATTGTAATACTGTATTTCCATAATTCTACACCTAAACCTAAACCTGACCCTGACCTTAACCTCAGTAATAGTAAACCCAAACCTGACCCTGACCTTAAAAAATTCAAACAATAATACTAAACCCAAACCTGACCCTGACCTTAACCTCAGTAATAATAAACCTAAACCTGACCCTGATCTTAACCTCAGTAATACTAAAACGAAACATGACTCTGATCTTAACCTCAGTAATACTAAACCTAAACCTGACCCTGACCTTAACCTCAGTAATACTAAACCTAAACCTGACCCTGATCTTAACCTCAGTAATACCAAACCTAAACCTGGCCCAAACCGTGACCTCAGTAGGGCTGTAACGATATACGATACAAAACCGAAACAGCGATACCCAGGTCCACGAACCCGTGTCACGGTGTGAGAAGGCAGTATCACAACACACCCCTTCCAACAACTAAGGGGCCGGGCCGTGGGCAGTACACCTCCTAATAAAACCTTTTTAACACCGTGATTGGTGTATTTTCACGTAAATTTCAGGCAATAACCAATAGTAGTTGTTATGATTCAAACGATTCCTCCCCCTTGGCCTTATAAATTAACCGAGACTGCTCTCAGGCCTCATGTGTGTTTGAGTCTCTGGGTTGATTTTTTAGGCTAAAAAAAACACACAGAAGACCAATTTCAGGATATTTGAGGACATTTGACGGAGATAATTGTCCAGCAAATAAGAATTTCAAGGGGAAATAGGAGCAACTGTCCAAAGATACGCACTGGGGAAGCGCGTATGTCCATGCGGAATTTCTTCAAATGTAAGTAAAAGGAAATTATGACACTTCGCTTTGTAGTGTTTTGTTGTGTTTTGAGTGAGTTTTTGTGTGATTTTTGCCAGCTGGGCAGAGCGTGTTTTTATTTTTGGACAATGGTGAACCGTTAGCTGATGAATTGGTTCCACAGCAGCATGTGGCGATTCCTTGGGGTCTTCTGTACAAACTGAATGCAAAAGAAGCGGTGTCGAAGCATTTATTGATTCATAATTTCGTGGTAAACATGAGGACTCAAAACAAAATGGTGTCTCGAATGGTACTGCTCTCCTCCAGCAACCCCAAAAATCGTGATATTTTTGACCCACGAATCGTGGGTTTGCTGTGTCGTTACAGCCCTAAACCTCAGTAATACTACACCTAAACCTGACCTTGTTTCCTTGTTAGGGCACATAAAATGTCCCCATTTCTACAGCCTTACCAGTATTCCTGTCATCATGAGGACATTGACTCCCCACAAAGAGTTATGTACATTCACACACACACATATATACACACACACACACACACACACACACACACACATACACACACACACGCAGGGTTGAGTTCCACGCTGCTCATTGATCAGAGAGTGTGAGAATGTTCTGCAGGCTCAGAAGGCTCAGGGGAAGTGGAGGGAATGTGGAATAGAGCCCTGAGGTAACGAGGGATGAGATGAAAGAGAGCAGCAATGGAGCGCTGTTTGTTTTCCAAGAGAGAACGGCGGAGCAAGGGAGAAGAGCACAGTAGTGTAAATGTTCAGACCACACGGGCCCACCCTTCAGAGACAGAGAGGGTGGGAGGAGAGCGGGAGAGACGTAGAGAGAGAGGAAGGTAAGTGAGGAAAAGGGGGGGGGTATAAAAGATAAATAAATAAATATATATAGATCCTTTTGGTGAAAATGGATGACAATTACCAGAAATAAGATATTAAGCGAAAGAAGAGAGAGAGAGAGAGAGAGAGAGAGAGGATGAGAGTGAGAAAACAAAGTGAGAAATGGAGAGAGAGAAAGCGGGAGAGAAAAAGAGAAAAACGGAGAGAGAGCAAGATCTTTTATATTTATTTTTTATTAAGCTTCACATTATTCTGTAGGCCCAAACTGATGAGAAGAGACAGAAAGAGAGAACAGAGAGAAAGAGAGAAGGGGAGAGAGAGAGGGAGAGAGAGAAGAGAAATAGAGAGGAGGAGTAGTAACTGAATAAAAGGCTGACATTGGAAGTGATGGCTGGGGTGGGGTGGGGGGGTAGGGGAAGATCAAATGAAGCGACTTGGCAGGAAGAAAATTTGCATAACTATTTCTGTGTGTTCCACAGGAGAGAGTGAGGGGGAAAAGGAGAAAAAGAAAGAGAGAGAGCATTACATAATGACTCCGTGTGGAAGATAAAAATATCTGCAAACACCCATCAAACGATGCGTTTTATGAAAGACAATGAAGTCGCGTTATCGTCAATATGTAAAGAAGGTCAAGTCTGGTTCATTTTCCTGCATTTTTACTCATGCTTGAGTGCTTCTCCCTTATTTTCAGCAACACTGAATATAAATCACTGCACTCAAAGTTTTAAAAGGCCCATAGTTTTAAAGGGCCCATATTCTGTTTTTTTATCCTTTAAGCTTCACTTTCAACAACTGTATGTTTATGCAACAAAAAAAGGCAGAATTCATGTTTACATGATTCCAACCACATGGTTTTATCCCTTAAAATGTCCTGTGTTACGGTGCCTTTAAGAATTTTATATTTAAATTAGCTCTGTTCTGACTGACTTCACTGTATTATGCCTGATTCTAAAAGCAGTCTAGGCTGAAATGCTCCTTATAGCTTCAGCATGAATGGGTGAGGCCCAACTACTGTAGGATGAATTTGGAGAAGGGAGAACCTGTAAATGTGTTGCTGTTTATGACATCACAAAGACAGCAAATTCAAAACAGTTTCCGTATATGGACTCCATGACTCAAATCCATTATATGGATTCTTGTAAATGTTTCATAATAGTGAATTGTATAT
>JBBPCY010054573.1:0-12804 GCA_037974405.1 Brachyalestes nurse
CACACACACACACACACACACACACACACACACACACACACACACACACACACACACACACACACACACATACATACGCACACTCATTTACATCTATGGCATGTAGCAGACGCTCCTATCCAGAGCAACTTACACCAGAGCATAAGTAGTCACACACACACACATACAAAAGCAGATTGATGTTGTATATAAATCCTAAGCTTTACTCTTTCTCAACCACATAGAACAGAATTCATTATGTGTGAGAAATTGAGGCCTGGACCCACGAACACATCCAGGGCTGTTAAGGCATTAAACTTTTATAAATTTTCATAAATTTCATAAATCATACATAGGAATCAATTACATTATTTGTGCTGTCTTAAAGGGATTTTAGATTATTATGAAACAGATCATTTCTATCAGCTTTTTGGCCGCCAGTATATATGAAAGAGTAAGGTACTCCAAGGTACTAATTTGGCAGGTTCAGGTGGTTTTGTCACTCACAGGAGTGTTTTCCCTGGGTGTCTGAGTGATTCTTGCAGCTGTGGGTGGTCTGGTGCTTTCAGGCGTTTTGGACACCTCCACGGTTTTCTTAGTGGGTGAAAGTGTCTTCCTGCTCTCTCTGGCTGAGTCTTTGTCTCCTTTAGCTGATGCTCTGTCTCCTTTAGCTGAGGCTTTCCCGTCTTTGTCCTTCTTCATCTTTTTAGACAGCTCCTCCTCCACCAGTCTCTCCTGTTCCAGTTTCCACGCCTTAAAGAAGTGAAGGGTTAAAAAAACACCACAAGATCAGAATACACAAAGAGTAGTGATCAAATTCAGTTCCCATAGTTTCCCTCCTTATTTCAAATGTAGTGGATCAGCCAAGGCATGTTCGGTGTCTGAAGTTTGCTTCTTGAGTCTCACAACCAAACTAAAACAACCTGACCTGATTACTTAGGCGTAAATTAGAGCACCGATGATTTTTTGAATGACAAAAACATTCCTGTTCTCACTTTGAGGGAGTCTTGTCTTATGTATGGCTCTATCTGCTCTGGCACCGGAGAAACCACTGGAGTTTCTGAAAGGGAAAATCAAAGACATTAAATCAGTGATAAATACGTTCGTGTATCACAGTTCATTAGATATGAAACAATATTTAACACATTTTGTCACTGTTATAAAAATATGTGTATATATTTTTTTTTTTACATTTTTTATTATTTAATTTATTAACCCTTAACATTGTGTAAACATTTTACCAATAAAATGGACCAATAAAATTTAGAAATCTTTTTAACATTTTTATACTATAAAGTTACTGTTTCAGACATGAAATGCCACAATAGTGGCAACATATATCATTAAAAAAATGGAAAAGATCTCTAAATGTAGAAAGTGAAATAGTGTGTGCTATTGGCATCGGATTCTGTATACAAATAGTGGAGCATTTTGTTTGTTTTGTATAGTTTCTAAAATTAAAAATCTTACTGATTTAGAGATAGTCGAGTCAAAAATTTGAGAAAATAAACCTCAAGAAAAAAATGTTGGGAAAATAGGACTTAAGGGGAAGACATACTTGCAAGTGAGAACTTTATTGGATCAAAACAAGACAGGGAAGAGAATAAACCAGAAATAATCCCTGAATAAGAAACTAGAGAAGTATAATGAATGAGCTGGGATACACAACGAGAATAACATGGAGCGAGGCAAGAAAACATGGGAGAAACAGCAGGAAGGCCAGGAAAGCACAGACAGAAACGCAGTAAGAGCCACTGTAGATTGACAAGGAATAAATACAAAGGCAGGGGCATAAACACACAAGGGTAAACACAAAACATGTGAAGCAAATAGACGGGGTGACAAATAGACAGGCACAGACACTAACCAGAATCAAAACATAAACAGAAAGAATGTGTTACATGAAAACAAAGAATGGGTTGAGACTATTACAAATGTGAAATGTTAAGACAATAATGAATTATGTTAACATTTTATGGCTGAAACTTTGGGGATTGTTTTCTCATCTTCCAAGTGGAAGTGGGTTTCCATAAAAATCTACTTTTCTGTGTTATGGCAAGACTCAGCTCCTGTTGAATTGTCATGACAAAGACTGAGGCAGTGATCTCCTTTGCAGGAGACAGTTTTGTTACATAATTTACATTGGAAGTCCCCTTTTTGTAGGAATACCAAGTGGGCCAGGAAAAGCATATGCTTTCCTCTGAAAATGTCCTTTGCTTCATTGTTCATGTATAGTGTGTAAGTGATGAGAATAGTGTGTTTTTGCCTTTGGTCTGGGAGTGTGTGTCTATCTCCATTTCTCTCTGCTGTTTCTGGTCCTCCTCTCTGATCCAGTCTTTAACCCCCTCAGCCACATGCTCCAGATAATTCCTGCAGGAAACACACCACAAAATAAACACAGCCACGGTAGAAAATAAGTAAATAACCTTATTTAAAACATTTCTAATGTGATAATCCGTGTCAGGTGTGAGAAGGCAGAATCGCAACAGACCCCTTCCAAAACCCAGTTATCCTTCCCGTCTTTTACCACTAGTGGGCCGGCCTGTGGGCGGTACACCTCCTAATAAAACCTTTTTTACACCGTGTTTGGTGTATTTTCACGTCAATTTCAGGCAGTAACCAACAGTAGAAGTTGTTATGATTCCTCCCCCCTTGACCTTATAAATGAACGGAGATTGCTCTCAGGTCAGCCGAGCTCTCGCAGCGCCTCATGTGTGTTTAAGTCTCTGGGTCGATTTTTTAGGCTCAAACAAAGGAAAAAACACACAGAAGACTAAATTCAGGATATTTCAGGATATTTGAGGACATCTGATGGGGATAATTGTCCAGCAAATAAGAATTTCAAGGGGAAATAGGAGCGACGGTCTGAAGAGACGCACTGGTGAGGCGTGCATGTCCAAGCTGAATTTCTTCAAATGTAAGTAAAAGGAAATTATGAAACTTCGCTTTATAAGTGTCTATAAGCTGTCTGGTTGTGATAAAACTGCAGGGGAGTTTGTTTGTAAGAGTTTTGTTGTGTTTTTGTGCGATTTTGGCCAGCTGGGTGGAGCGTGTTTTTAGTTTTGGATAATGGTGGACCGATAGCTGAAGAATCGGTTCTGCGGTTGACTGTGCCGATTGCTTGGGGTCTTCTGTACAGATTAAATGCAAAAGAATTGGTGTCGAAGCATTTATTGATATATAATTCTGTGGTAAACATGAGGACTCGAAACAAAATGGCGTCTCGAATGGCACTGCTTGCACTAAGCACTAACCTCTCCTCCAACCCCGTCCAGGATCGGAGTTGCCCACCCCTGCTCTATATGAACCCATTCATTTTGGACTGGTTCAGATGCACCATCTCGAGTCAAAAAGAATTTTCTCTGTAATAAAACAGTTTAAAACACTGTTTTGCTGATTTACTTCATGTTATTATTAAACTGTCACTTTAAGCCTTATTACAGTTATCGGGTAGTTTTTCACCACTACTTTTCGTTATTGACAATAACACTACTGTCAAGACGGTTTTGACAAAATACCATTACCAGACTGACTGCACAATGAAATTGTTTCCAGAAGCACCTGAATCTAACATCAGTGTGAAGAACGACCTCCCAGCATTCCCTGCTGTTCCTCTGAGGGCTGAAGGGATTGTGGCAGATGATGAACACGGAGTCGTGGCTGCCAGTGAAAATGTCCACGCATCTGTAAATCTCAGATGCTGACTGGAGGATCTGAATGAGCAAAATGTACAAGTTTATTCAGGACAACACACCCAGTCTGATCTTCACAACTTTACACTCAGAAACTGTCAATTTAAAAGTTAAAGAAATATAAAGTGACTGAAAGGAAAATCTGAAAATATATAATAAGGATCTATACACTGATAAGTTGCAACATTAAAACCACTTTCAAATGAAGCGAAAAATATGGATTTCCTTACAATGGTACCAGTTAAGGAGTAGGATATAATAAAGTAAAGTAAAGTGGCCCCTTAAAGTCAGGCATGAACACAGGACACAGTGTGAACAGTGTGAAATTCTTTCTCTGCATTTAACCCATTCACCAAGCAAGGGGCTGACACCAACAGGGGCACCCGGGAGCAGTGTTTGGGGACGGTGATCAAGTGTACCTCAGTAGTGCCTGTAGCAGTCCTGTGATTTAAACTCACGGCCTTCTAAACGTAGAGGCAACTTCCTGACCACCATGCCACCAGCCGCCTAATATTAGGCATCAAGTAAACCATCAGTTATTGGAGTTGAATGGGCCAGAGTAAGGATCTGAATGATACTAAATTAGAAGGCTAAATTGTGATGGCCTGGGTCAAACTATTTCCAAAATGCCGGGTTTTGTAAGGTGTTCCTTGTACTCAGTGGTTAGTATCAATCAAAAGTGTTCTAAGGAAGGACAACCTGTGAACTCACGACAGGGTCATGGGTGGCCAAGGGTGCGAAGGCTAGCCCATCTGGTCCACTCTTCCAGAAAAGCTACTGTAGACTGGTTAGAGTGCCCATGTTTACCCCTGCCCACCACCAAAAGTGCCTACAATGGGCACGTGAGCATCAGATGGAATGAGAATGGAAAAAGGTGGCCTGATGTTTTACGTTTTCTTTGACATCATTTTGATGGCTGGATGTGCGTGTGTTGCTAACCTGGAAGTGGGGAAGAGATGGCACCAGGATGCTGGAAAGAATTCAAGGTGCTCACTTGGGATCCAAAATTAACAGATAACACTCTGATCGAGCATCTGTGGGATGAATACACGTATCCAGTACACAGATTAGTCCACCTTGCACGTATTGGAATAGTTTATTTATTGGTGGTAAGGGCGTTCGCCCTGCGATCAGAAAGTTACGGGTTTGAATCTCAAGACTGCTAGTGGCACCACTGAGGTACCTTGAGCAAGGTACCGTCCCCACACACTGCTCCTCGGTTTCCTGGCTGCCCGCTGCTTCCCTTGGTGAATGGGTTTAATACAGAGGAAGAATTTTGTGCTGTTCACATATGACAGAATGGTCACTTTACACTTTACACTTAAAGGATCTGCTGTTCATGTCTTGAGTGCCAAACACTACAGCACATCTTCATAGAGTTCATGTCTTGACAGGTCATATCTGATTGGGTGGCGTAAGCAGGTGATTTTAATGTTATGGCTCGTCAGTGTATAAAATAAAGATAATCTGCAAACGATTGTGTAATGACTGTTGTAATCTGTTAAACTCTGTGTTAAGAAACCTGTGGGAAGATGCTTGAATTGTGGTGTTCTGTGAAGTTCCAGTCTCTCAGCTGCCGAGTCAGCATCTTCTGGAGATCTGCTAGAGTTATATGATTTTCCTCCTACAAAACAACCCAGTCACCAAATAAGATAAGATTCCTATTTCCAAGCTAAGCACTCATTGTACTGATATAAAACTGAATCTGCGACTTACATTTGCGTCATCAAGCTGAACTTTGCTTCCTGTGGAGTCTTCAAAAGAGAAATGAATTATTAACATAAAAAAACTGGTTCTAGAATGTTTTCTATGGCTGAACATAAAAGATTTAAAGCTGAATTAATTTCAGTCAAGCCGTTTAAAGATTACTGTATCTACAAGGCTGAGCTATTACGACTCCACCAATCCAAGTTGGACAGAATACGAAATACATATAAAGGATGAAACTGATTAAAGCCTCATTAAAGCAGATCTGGCACAATAAAATGCTACATTCAGAACACATGGTGACCAAGACCATCATGTGCATTTACTGGAGTCTATCTGTTCATGTGCCAGTTTCAGGTAAACAAAGCACCCAGGGGTTGGAAGGCTAAGTGCATGGCCTCATATCAATCACACTGTGCTTCATTACATTTTTTTACCTCGCGTCCTATACAGTTGCTGGACAAAGGTCACAGGGTCGTCCCAGAGTAAAGGGGTCAGAAGGTCAGACTGTTGGAGTATGAAGTGACCGGTGTGATCTACTGTAGTCATAGGCATGCTCTCAAACACGCACAGCTGCAGCAATCTCTGAACCTCAGAGATGGACAAAGAATCTGAACACACACATGCAAGCATACACACACACGGGCACACACAAAATAAATGTTTTAGGTCTTCGGGACACAAAGGCATACAGAATATAAATGCAAATATAAATGCAACTAATTATGTATATGTGCGTATACCGTCAGAACAGTGATGGAGCAACTCCTGTCTCCTAGCCATGCTGAGACTGGAGCTGCTGTGCGGTTTGGCCATCAGTTGTTTCCATAAGACACTCTTCTCAATCATTGCTGCTTCAATACTAACAGCATCCAGTCCATCCGACACCTATAGGAATAATACAGCTCCGATATTTGTTCACAAACAGTAAAATAACAGAACATGACACAGCTTTCCTCATGTGAACATAGGCATCAGACACCCACCCCTTTACAGAGATGTATATGACACAAAAGACATGGTACAATTTGATACAAAGCAATGCAATACAATAATAAAGGGCTCAATTTGATATGATAAAATTATTTTTGCAATCCATAATAGCACATGATGCAAAATGCATGAAGCAGTGGCATGTCAGCCCACTGCTGATTGACCTACACTGGCTACCCATGGCTGCCCTAATTAAATTCAAGTCATTAACTCTTGACTATAGAGTGAGATCGGGATCTGCATCCAGCTTCCTTAACCCTATCATTCAGCTTTATGTTCCCGCTTGCTCTCTCCGCCCCTCCAAGGAACAAGCTCTGCCATCCCTACACACAAGGTAAACCCAGTCCAGACTCTTCTCCTCTCTGGTTCCCTGCTGGTGGAATGAGTTGCCTAAGCAGACCAGAGCAGCAGAATCTCTCGCTAGCTTCAATAACCTCTTCTGCTGATCCTCTCCTGATCTTCTTACACTACTTTAAAAGATTTTAGCACTTAGAACTCTCCTCTAGTTCTCAGACTGTCTTGAAACTTGAGTGTTTTCTCATATTGTAAGTTGCTTTGGATAATGTAATGTAATGCAATATCTGATACAACATGATACAATATAGTATTGGACAAAACCACTTGTCTATAATATTGTTACAGGATAAGGCAAAAACATCCTTAATGTTCTAACATTCTCCTTTTTCATCTTTTCATCTGCTTCCATGTCTGTCTTTGTTGACCCTTGCCATGTGTCTGTGTTTGCATGTGAGTTTGTTGTTATGCTGGTCTTAGCCCTGCCTTAGCTCTGTCCCTTTTATTTTCCCATTCACCTATGTCTTACTCTTGCTTCCACCTCTGTCCCGGTATTTTTCATTGTCTAGTTAATATATACCCCTTTGTTTCTCTGTTTTTGTCTCAGTGTTTCTTGGCTCGATTTTTGCTGTATATTTTGGTCCCTGTGTTTCTCTGCTGTTTTATTGTCTCTGTTTTTATTCTTGATTCCTGTTTGCTTTACTCCTGTTAGCCTTGTCTTGTACTGTTCTACCCTGTTCTGTTTTACATTTACTTCTGTTCAGCCCTGGTTCAGTCTTGTTAATCTCTGTTCTGTTTTTAAGATTTGTTTTGTTTCATTTTGCTTTACTTCAGTCTTAGTTATGTCTTGTGTTAGTTCAGTGTTCTTGTTTTTTTCTTGTTTAGGTTCCGGTTTTATGTTTTGTTTTTGTTTTTTAATTCACTTTACATCCTTCTTCAACACTTACGTCAAATACTTACAAATATTTCATGTAAAGTAGTTTTTCTTGTATTCTACGTAATTACAAACAAATTAAGTAAAAAAAGGACAAAAATGTAGGTTTTGTACAGTGACAATGTATGATGCAATATGATGCAACGTGATACAATGTGTTATGATGTAATGCAATGTCTTAAACCAGGGGTGTCAAACGTACGGCCCGTGGGCCAAAACCGGCCCGATAGCGGGTTCAATCCAGCCCACTGAATTTTGAAAGTAAAAAAAAATCATAAAAGACACGAACTCGAAATTTGTAATAAAATGCAATTCCTAAATCGTTGACAAGGGTGTTAGTCAGAGGAGAGATGCGCACTGTAGTGTTGTGTCGTTCGCGAACGATTCGTTCAAATGACTGAATCTTTTAAGGGAACGTACTGAAACGAATCACTTCCTCAAGGCAGGCATACATTTGTAAAAATAAACTTGTTTATAAATCATGATGATTTAAGTGTCCTGTCCTATTGTATGCTCCTGAACTGGTCTACTCTGCAAATTGGGCTCAGCGAGCGATCCGTTCACTGAACGTATACCTGAACGGGACTCATCTGCTGGCAAATGGTTGCCACCAATCGCTATATATATAATTTCTACATTATTTTTGTATATACCAAAAAAATGCAATGCACTGCTTTGCAATATGAAATGAAACAATATAATGTAATATAACACGATACAATATAATACACATCGTAATATTTGTCGATGTGTGTGTTTCAGTTCTCACAGGAATCTGGTGCAGTCTCCTGGCTCTCTCATTGTGATGGCTCAGCAGTTTCTGTTCTTTCTTCATCTGACCAGCCTCTTGCATTCCAAAGTCCTCCACTAGTTTCTACATGCACAGACAGAAAGATACATACACACACACAAACACACACACACACACTTATGACCATGTTTCATTGAAACATATTCTTACTGTGGATTACATACAGTATATGGACAAAAGCACTGGGATGCCAGACCATTACACCATTACAGGGACTTTAATAACATTGCATTCAAATACATAGACGTTTAATATGGAGTTGGTCCCCCTTTGCAGCTATAACTGCTTCCACTTGTCTTTGAAGGCTTTCCACAAGATTTTGGAGTTTCTGTGGGAATTTGTCCCCATTCATTGCGTAAAGCATTTCTGAGGTCTGGTACTGATGTTGGACGAGAAGGCCTGGCTCGCAATTTCCGTGCCAGTCAAGTTCTGAACTCACCCAGCTGTGTCTTTATGGAGCTGCTTTATGCACTGGGACACAGTCATGCTGGAATAGAAAAAAGTTCTTCCCCAAACTGTGTCCACAAAGTTGGAAGCACGGCGTTGTCTAAAATGTCTGAAGCATTAAGATTGCCCTGGAAAAAAGGAGCTGCATTCAGTAATTAAGAGGTGTGTCCCAATACTTTTGTCCAAATAGTGTTTTCCTGATGAACTGTGTCCAAGAAATAATTAATTATTGATATAATGAATATTTTGCCTACTGTAAACCAAATGTTCATGCAGAACCTCAAAATATAGTAGATTTAGTATATATCTGAATTAGCATTTAGCAGGCTAAGCAGTTCCTGCTGACTTTCATTCACAAGGTTAGAATTTTGTAGTGAGCAGCATCATTAGTGAGACCTTACTCTTTTCTCCTGCTCTGGCTGTGGCAGGTTTAGCACAGATGACAGCATGCAGCGCATCAGCTCATGCTCTGAAGAGTCTGAGCATGGCTCTGAATCTGCTGATCCAGGAGGACCTTCCTGTTGTGAGGCTACAACCTGCAAATAAACACAAATGAACAGTAATAAAATGTAAAGCATCCATTTGTCATATGTGACCTCAGCACACAGCGCGAACAGCATGGAATTTGTTCTCACCCAAAGGAAGCAGCAGACAAGAAGAAGCAGAACACAGCACCCGGGAAACAGTGTTTGGGGACGGTACCTTGCTCAAGGGAACCCCAGTGGTGCTGCTAGCAGTCCTGGTATTCAAACCCACAACCTTCTGATCACAGGGGCAACTCCCCAGCTGCCCTAATTTCCAAACCAACTAAATTTAGTTAGCTTTTTAAAATGTAATTAACAAAGCAATATGTTTTCTTCGCTGGTGTTTCATTCGTTTGCTTTGTTAGTTTTGTTTTGCTGTGCCACTTGCCAACTGAATGAACAGCTGCAAAAATTAAGCCAAAGACAACACATTTTATTGAAATGCTTTGGAAACAAAAAGTGTCAAATGATTATTTAGGAAAAAGCTTCTCTTCATGCCAGGGAAGACTTTGATGGATATGAAGCTGAGGGTTGAAGTTAAATACATACAAACCACTAGAACATATCTGCTTTATGCTAACAAAACCTTCTCCTTTACGCTAACAAAGCATGCTGTTTTTTTTCTTGCTTAGGTTTGTGCCCAAACTTGTACCATTAAAAACTCAGAATTGTATAAATATTGACAAATGCCTCACAGGTAATGCATAATTAGCCACTTAGCATCATTCCATGTGATATGTGAAGGTGCTTGATTTGGCACAGGTTCGACTTTTCAATGATACAGGTTCCACTTTTCAAATCAGGCTAAATTCTCTGAAGAATATCAGGTCCCAGCTTAGTAAGGAAGCAAGGGACACAGCAACCCAATATTTAGTCAGTTTTAAAATGCATCTATATTAGTATAGAACCTGCAGGTTTCATTTTAAGGAAATTAGCTGAAATGGACATTTTCGCTGATTCTGCTGCTTGAGTTCCACTGGCTGTCACTTCATGCTCGTAGGTCAGTTAAGAGAGCAGTTAAGAGATTTTTTTAATAAGTGTTGTGTGTTTAGGCAAAAGTGGTGAGCCACTGTCTCAGTGTGTTGTTTCGCTAGTCGATAGTAAATCAAAAAAGTGACTAGAAGTAAGTTTTAGGTTTTTTAACTACATGACAAATCAGTGTTACATTTTACCCGCTGTTAGGTCATGCATGTCCTATGCACCCTGGACATGCTGCAGATCGTCAGTATTGTTTTACTCACCTGTTCTAGCATGCAGTGCAGTATGAGCGGTACAGAGACGACTTCTACCAGCATGTGGTCCAGCAGGTCAGAGTACAGTCTCATATCTACCTCTACACTGAGGCCTAACGGTTCCACATTTCCTGCAGGACAATATATAGTAGTTTATTTATCATAAACAAGAGTGAGCATAATAGCCATCTTAGTCTTAGCCTAACCTTAATCTCCATAATCTTTTTCACCTTAATTTTAAAGCAATATACCTGTTTCTCAAATTACCTCAAATGTATTCAATTCACCAGGATGTGTTTGAGGTCCAGCAGTTCCTTCTAATAGTTAAAAACTGTCTAGTTCTAAAAAGAGGCAAAGGTATAATCCCTATTCACGCTTCATATAGCTAAAACATTTAGCTTCATTTTGTCTATTTTTGTCAAAACATTTTGTCTATTTTTACAGATAAGATTAAGTGTCAGAAATGTTGAAACATGATTTATCATTTAGAAATATTTGTAATCTAGTTTACTATGAATATAATTCTTTTGATTATAAAAACGACTGCGATTGTGATTGTAATGTTTTAATATAGCAATACTACCCTGTACTTTTAACTCCTCCTGGACACTCTGAGGACCCAAAATGGACAAATGGGTTAAAAAGTTACCCAGTCCATTATTATACCTGCACTTTCTTCTCCCACCAGCTTCTTCTTTGGTGTCTGTGGGGTCTGAGTACGTGCAACCTGGAAAACAATTTTGAACCTGTATTATTACCATTGAAACACAATTCAGTTTGGGAGCAACCAGGAATCAAACTCACACTGCTAGTGCAAAGTGGGTGATAGCGCAAAAACAATGAATGCTCTGGATTCGCTCTGGATAAGAGCGTCTACTCAATGCCGTAAACGTAAACGAATGTAAACACAAAACACCACCATGGTAAGAAAAACAAAAATATGTAAATTGTTCCCAAACCTAACCTTTAACATGAGAAAACCTTTAAAAGAACAAATTATTTATATTATTTGGGAGCATGTCTTCTGTTTACTTAAAACTATGACCGTTGTGAATTGATGAAATTCAGTGAAGCACTGTTTAGGTCAAACAGAGTGAAATATAAAACGTAAAATGATATCATGTAAAATGCAGATTCTACATGATACCTATAACTCAAATGCCTTAAATCGATAATCAGTACACAATGTTTATTTTGGTCAGACTGCGCTATAAACTGGACGAACCTTGGGTGGTACTTCTGGTCGCTCGGCTCTGCTGGCTTGCGGAACATGGATGAGCTTCAGGCTGTTCAGGTAGCGCTGGTGCTGTGTCCTCCAATCCAAACTGTCATACAGTAAACAGGCCACGCCCTCAAACACAGCCACACCCAGCGCCTGCTACATATCAATGAACAAACACCCATGTATCACATATTCACATATAGATTACCAAAATAGCCGCTGATCTGAGATTAACTAACAGCTTCACATGGTTTGAGGAGAGTGTGAGATGATTTGGGCAGTTAATCGGTGGTGTATAAGGTTCCATTATTTGTTAATTACTGTGGCCTTGTAGCCCGGTGATGAACTAAAAAGTAAATTTCCCACACCAGTGTCTTGGCTGATCAACTAAATTTGGGGTAAGATCTGAAAAGTGTTTGCCAAGTGCTACATATCAGTACACATGTGCGAGATCTTCTACTTCTTCTAGTTTCAGCTGCTCTCGATTAGGGGTCGATACAGTGGATCAACCATCTCCATTTTCTTCTTTCTGCATCTTCCTCTCTCACACACCAGCTGCCTGCATGTCCTCCTTCACCACCTCTATAAACCTCCTACTAGGCCTTCCTCTTCTCCTCTTCCCTGCAGCTCCAGCCTCAGCATCCTTCCCCCAACACACTCATGGGGGTTTTCCACTGACTGGTACCAGCTCGGTCCGGTTCGACTCTACTCACTTTTTTGCTTTTCCATAACAAAAATCTGGTACCTGGTACCTGGTACCATTCTTGGTACCGCCTTGGCCGAGGTCCCAAGCGTGCCGAGCCGATATTAAATGATGAAGTGTACATATTGGAGGTTACTGATTGGTGGTTGCTATTGTTACGTCAGTGTTGTTGACTGAACCCAGACAAGTCGCCCGGCATTTACCTCAGAATACAACTTTCTCTGCCTCAGCAAACAGCCACAAACCAAGGATAAGAAATAAAATCC
>JBBPCY010054583.1:0-12804 GCA_037974405.1 Brachyalestes nurse
TACGCACATATCTAGTTTTGTCCGTACGCTATGTTTTAGTGTGAAATCTACGCACGGCGTTATACATGAGGCCCCTGCAGAGCTTTTTTCAGCATTTTCAGCACCTCGATATAAGGTTCTTGGTTATGTCTTAACTGGAAAAAAAAATGTAATGGTCAAAGGCATGTACCAACTGTTGTGAAACATATGTGAATGCAGGTTTGGCCATCTTGTAGTGACTTGTTACTACAGCCTAAACTGAAACCTTACAGTTACTCTGGAAAAAACATGCAAAAAATGCATGTAACAGCATGGGAGAAGCTCCGTTCACTCCGTTATACTGTTTAACACACAGTATGTGTCCCATTTTTTGACTCTCAGGAATTCAAAGACATCTTCTGCATCTGGCTATTACAGATTGCCTTGAGTCATCATGCAAAGAAGACAATATGAATGAATAAAAATAAAATGTATTATTTTACAGGCTCCATCTCTAGTGACCAAAGAATGTGTACATAGGTATGTGTATGTCTGTGGGTTTGTGTATGTGTGTATCTTCATTATGTTTCGGTAAAGTGGGAATGAACGTCTCTGGAGCCTCTGGCCTAAGCTTTTTATGTGGAAAATTTGAGTTCTGAAAATCCTCTGATGGAATTTCACACTCTTCTGGCTGCTTTCCCTCTCCCTAGTCATAGTCATTTTAGCTCTGCAAGTGTGTGTTTTTATCAGTATGCAGAATAAGGGATGTAAATCAGAGAAAACAGAACTAACCTACAGGACCTATAGGTTAGTTTTTTTATACAATTTGTTTTGTTTGTTTTATGAAACTAAAAGAGCAAACCTATTTTCTTATTGCTCATGTCTGCTGTCAGACTTTACAGCCAACATCTTGCAGCTGACCACACAAACACACGCATCCAAACTTCATGGTCTGATTAGGGGAAGTTTCTATTACTGTTTTGCCAATGCCTGCTGAAGACACTCCAGTGTGTATCTGTATACAGATCCTCAGTGTTCATAAATGTTTGTATATAGTAATATAAGTAATATATTAACAATTAATCACATGGTTTTCTGTGATTATGTATCATATATTGTTATATGCAAAATTAAATAATTCAAAAATAGTACATTGCTTTTATTATTAAGGTGCTGCTATATCAACAAAAGTGCAATAGCATTTAGTTTAAACACTTTAAACAAATACAGAGCTTTTTAACAGCAGTGTTCCCTTTAACACAGACAGCTGCAGTTCAAACATTTCTGGTAAATATCAACTTATTCATTAATGTTATCAAATCAAATATAAAACCAAAGCTATTTGCTACTGCAGGGCATTCATGTTTTTTTTTTAACAAGTTACCCTCGGAGTCCAAAGCATTAGGGCAGCTGCAAAGGGGGACCAACTCCATATGAAAGTCTGTGTACCTAAATGCAGTGTCCCTGTTGGTGTAATGGTCAGGTGTTCCTTTTGTCCATATAGTGTATGTTCACTTGTGGCCATTTGTATTGTCCATCATAAAAATGTACAGGTTTTTAGACATGTTTCTTCTGAAATCAAGAATATCATGGGGAATCTGTCCTCTCTTTGCTGCTGTACTCTTCTGAGAAGACTATGGTTCGAACATTGCTTTGAGGATTTGATCGTGTTCAGCCACAGCAGTAGTTATTGATGTTTGATGAATTCAAAAGTAGTGTATTGGTTTTATTTTTAAAGTACTGCTATATGAACAAAAGTGCAGTAATATTCTGCTATAATTGGGGGCGGAACCTTTATAGCAGCTGCAAAGGGGGACCAACTCCATATTAGAGTCTTTGTATCTGAATGCAGTGTCATTAAAGTCCCTGCTTGGTGTAATGGTCAGGCATCCCGTACTTTTGTATAATATAGACAAAAGTAATATGACGCTGACCCCCTCGAAAACCTGCCGCACCCATGAACAAAAAAGGTGAGATAAAATGTCTGCATTAAGTAAATAATGCATTATCGCATAATGCATAACATGTTAATGTGCCCAGCTCTAATAAATATAGTCAAAGCTGTAATTAAAACGCATTCTTCATCCTTATTTTGTTAAAAGTGTTTGGACAGAAGTAGCACTGGCCTACAAAGAATTGTCTCAACCATGGTCCAGGTGGCCTCTAGCTTTGACCAGTGAGGTGGTTTCACTTACTCCCACCACACCTGATCCAACTAATCAGCTTGTTAACAAGCCTCTTCTGTGCTGGAGTGGTTTCTTAAAGAAGGGAAAGAACTTAAATGTGCAGGGCAGGGTGGCCTCCAGGACCAAGGTTAGGAAATACTGGAATATCTTAATCTTCTCCTATTCCTAGAGCACTACTGCCCTCCATATTTTGGTGATTCCTTCTCTAACATGGTTTCCTAATCCTGGTCCTGGATGGCACTGCCCTACTTATTTAAGTGCTTTCCCTTATTTAAGAAACAAACTTCAATACAGTAAGAGCATGTTAAGGAGCCGATTAGTTGGATTGGGTGTGTTGGGAGCAGTGAAAACTTGAAAACACTTCTAACCAACCCACTTCCCCTAAACAGCTCTTTAACTAGTTATGTGTTGGAAGCAGGTCTGCTGTAACACCAGGTGGTCATCAACCTTCCTCCTGGAGATCCACTTTCCAGCACACAAATGAGTCCGGACCAGCCAATCAAGGTCTTCAGAAGAACATAATGGGTTGGGACGGGTGCATCAGGTGTTCTACTGGCATGCTGAGCTCCCAAGACTGCTTTAAAACAGGGCAAGGTTACTTTGTGACCAGCAGGTGTGAACATGTACATAGTTTGAGATATTTCTCCATGGACTATGGTGCAACATATATCAACATTCAAACAGTGTTTTTCAGTTCCTGAGGCACACTGCCCTGCACGTCTGAGCATTTTCACTGCTTCCAACACATGTGATCCAACTAATCACCTGGTTATCAAGCTCTTACTGTGTTGAAGTAATGAGCGTGAAGAGCTGCTTAAGGTTTTTTAAAGGCCAAGTAAATAATTGACCATTTTTATATTATATGGACGTTCTTCAAACTTTACTGAAACATATCATTTACAAAAGTGGTTCTCTAAACAATTGACTGAAAGCTTTGGGGAATCCAGAAAAGATTTTGTGGCGAATCATCATTACTTTTGATTCAAACACATGATGCTGTCAGAGAAAATAATTTACAATACAAATGGGAGACATCAGAACCTCAGATGATCCACCAGTTGAAACCAAGCTGCTGCAGAAAATGTTCTAATGAAACTCACATTATCTTTACCTCATCCACCACTGATCTTATCCAGAGCTCATAAAGGCTTTGTTCTGTTCAGTCTGTCCAAGTCTTTTTGTTCTGTCAACAAGAAGCCAAAGGACCAGCTAGAGTAGCAAATTTAAAGAAGCCAGCACTATAAACCTGATCATTTCAGATGGTTTAAATCAACAGTACATTAGCAATTTTCTTCAGAATCAAACAAATCCTTCTGACTATGATTCTGATGATTTTGATATTGTTGCTCTTACTCTGGTTTAAACCAGGATAACTTAAGATCTCATAACAAGCATGTTTTTGTCCAAGTTGGGCTCTTTCCATTGCTGCAAAGAAACTTATCTTGGCAGCTTCTACATAGCTTCCAATCTTCAACACAAATTCCCAAAAAGCCTTGACCTGTGGCTTGGTGGAGTAGTGGTAGAGTCCTTGCCTTTAATGCAGGAAAATGTTGGTTCTAATCTTGCCTAACATGCTGAAATGAACAAACTTTTAAGACAGTTAAACCTAACCAACTAGTTAGTTCCTACTGTCTTAAAAGTTCGACGCCATGTTTCGCACAGCAAAACCCCCACATGTCTCAGAGCTCTATAACCCCAGCTTCTCATCGCTCATGAGCCCAGGGGGGGCAGACAAATGAGTCCCCCCCCTTTCTTAGGTATTGGTGTTTGTGGAGACCCCTGCCCAGGATTCGAACCTATGACCGCCCAATCGTGGAGGCATCGCTCTTACCACTGAGCCACAGGATCCCACAGCTAGCAGGTCTTTTTTTTAGACATTTGACTTTTAGATGAGGTCTGATGTTCAAGACAAAAAGCTAAAGGGTCTGATTAGAACCTGCCACTTCCTGGTCTTGGCAGCCTCGCTCTTACCACTGAGCCACAGAATCCCACAGCTAGCATGCTGTTTTTTGGAGATTTGACTTTCAAATGAGGTCTGATGTTCAAGACATGAAGCTAAAGGGTCTGATTAGAACCTGCAACTGCTTGGTCTTGGAGGCAGTGTTCTTACCACTGAGCCACAGGATCTCACAGCTAGTGTGTGCTTTTTTTTTTTTTTGGATATTTCACGTTCAAATGAATGTGACGAAGCTAAAAGGTATACAATTCAGATTTGATCCCACAACCTTCTAGTCTTGAGCCCCTGGTTTAAACCAGTGCACTATAGAGCCAGGGCAGAGGTACCACTTATTTTTGGACATTTGACTTTCATAAGAAGTGTGACATACAAGACAATAAAAGTAAGACACTGACTAGATCCTACAGCCGTTAAATCTTGAAACCACAGCTAATGCCAGTGAGCTACTGGGCTTGACAAGTTTGTAACTTATTTAAGATATATGACTTTCAGATGACTTGTAACATGCAAGACATAAAGTTGAAAATTCAGTTTTGATCCCACAACCTTCTGTTTTTGAAACCATAGCTTAAACTGTGAGATACAGAGCTAGGCCAGAGGCTCAGCTCATTTTTTGGATATTTGACTCTCAGAAGAAGTGTAACATGTAAGCCTCAAGTTAAAGACTTTGGTTTGGTCCTATGACCTTCATGTTTCTGAAGTCAGAGCTTAAACAAGAGAGCTACACGGCTTGACAAGCAATGCTGATTCATTAGTGGAATTGGTGGGGTTGGTACACAGTTAGTGTATTCCACTACGGTTGTACTCCACATTATGGCAAGAACCACATAACAAAGTAAAAAGAAACAACAGTCCATCATTACTTTATTACAAAACATATTCTGGTTTGTTTAACTCTTAATTTGTTCACTACATAATACATAATTCCATGTGTTCCTTCATCGTTTTGTTTGTTTTCAATATAAATCTACAATATAGAAAATAAGTGTGTGTGTGAGCGTGTGCTTATGCTGGCTGGAATCCCCTCCATGCTCAGCTCCACAGTGCAAGAGATTCTTGCCCCCTGCTGCACCTAAAGTGTTTATGAACACTGGGGAAATAAAAAGTTAAGTGTTTGTGTCGTTTGCTGTTTCTGAGGAAAATATGGCGTCATCTTAGTAGATGAGGTGTAACATCTTTGTATGTGTGTGTGTGTGTGTGTGAAACTGTGCCTCGTTATGCATGTTTGTTTCTAATATTTATTCATTTTTGTATTTGATCTGAGTTGTTGATATTAAAATCAGCACCATAGAAGAGAGCTGGTTGTCACAGAAAAAAATATGAAAACAGATTAATCAAGCTGTGCTCTGTGTGTGTGTGTTATTTATTTTGCGCTCCCAGTGCAGCGAATCACCAGTTGTGAGCATTATGAATTTGGCTCTATAATAAGCATTGTATCTGTCTCTGTGACTGTACTTTTGTCTCAAATGATCTATTAAATTAAAATAAATGAAGCAGCAAAATTGAATCCAGCCTTCAGAAAACATTGTTGCCGCAGTTCCCAGCTGGTATAATCAAAAGTAGGTATGAGTGTCAACAGGCATTCTGTGTTAGTAGAAGGCCAGAAAGTATTTATACCTGAGTGTCAACGATTTTGTACACACACACATTAGGAACAGAATTTATACTTGAAATGTGTAAGTAGGTCACGGAATAACTTCCTTGGTAAACATAGTTACTTTAACAGTGGATTTGATTACTATCAGTTCATTAGGATATGACATGTTTTTACTGTATCTGATGTATATATCTAGTTAAAATGTACATGCATAATATCACTCAGCTTTGTACGTGGCATTAATGAAACCATATATATTCTTAAACATAAGAAAACCTGCATATGAATGTTGCCAAAATGAAAATGTTCATATGCAAATTGAATCTGGTTTCATTACATAAGATACTTTCAATACCAAGATTTATGATGAGTTTGAAATCAGGCATCACAGGGTTTTGAAGAGAAGTGTGTGAAAACTGAAAGAAAATGCTGCTGGAAGCTACTTACTTGTGACCGTAGACATTTTGATGATTTGTGTGATGATTTGTGTTGTCTAAATTTGTCTTTACCCCTGTCAGTTTTGTTTTTGTTCATTTTTATTGATACGTATCAAAACTACATTTACTTCTCTTGGTGCATTGAGTGTAAAGCCCTGTTTGGACCGGATTAAGCAATAAATTGGTCCAGGAGTAATTTGCTATTTCATATGTACTGCTCTGTGAATTTATTTTTGTCCAGATTGACCACATTGTTTTTGTTTTTGTTTTTTTTTCCATTCGCCTACAGTTTATTGGCTGTTTTTAAACCCTGGGGTGTTCAGTCACCTTCAGATACACACCTATGATTTTTCTAGCCAATTGTAAATATTGTTAAAATCTAGTACAAAACTGGCAAATGATAAGTTTATTGGTCACAAGCTTGTAAAACACATGGAAAAAACATGGAAAAAAAAGGATCAGGCAAAAAGTCACTCATTACATTTTACATACTAAATATGAACAACTAGTGGCTAGTTTTACATGTAACTTTCCCTGCTTTTTTCCTTTGCAAACAGGTCGAACCTTTTGGCCGGTACATCAGAAGAAGCGATTGTTGTGGAGGCAGGCTCAGATGAGAAGGCACGGCCGGTGGAGTCCCTTCCCTCTCTGTGTTTAAAGCAAGTCTTCCCTAAGTATATGAAGCAGTTCAACTACCTACGAGTAGTGGAGCGAATTGCTGACATTTTTCTGCGCTTCCTTGGAGTCAAAGGGACCATGAAGCTCGGTCCGACTGGGTTCCGCACCTTCTTCAGGCAAGGCCATGCACTTTTCTTTATATATTTCATTACCTGAGACAGACATAACCTAGTGCTGGGTGATACATCGTCTACTGTTGGTTTCACACCAGCATTGTTTTTTTTTTTTTTTTCGCTTAGCGGTATTGGTGGGCATTATAGACATCACAGTCTTTGAAATTAAAAACAATACTGTTGAAATTGAGTATAGAACAGAATCACATCAGGTTAGTAAGACAGTCTTTGAGTGTAGAGCACCGGTACTCAAGAAGACACACCCTCACACTAACACAGTGTCTCTTCTAGGAATTGTAAGCTGAGTAACAGTAGTTTCACCATGGCATCAGTGGACATCCTTTACATTGACATCACACGCCGCTGGGCTGGTATGGTTCCAGATTCCAGAGAAGCTGGTAAGTGATCTGTCAGCCAAATGACTGTGGGCAGGGTTTTATTAGATAACGCCCACCCACTTGCTAAGTCTGCCCCTCTCACACAACCCAGTCACTACTTGGAGGTTCAAGACGTCGCTATACAGCTCAACACACTTGGAGGAGATTACTGACATCATCTAACAGATGCCTGGGCTGGGTTGCAGTGCAATGAGTGATGGGGGAGGGGGAGGGCCATCCTACCCTGCTGGCTTGGACTCACGGCCATGGATGACTGTGTCATGGCCAGAACTCGAAATCACAATCTCCCAATGTTCTGCTCTGCTGCAGGACACTATGAATATAATTAATAAATATTTATGATTAATTATTCTGTCAAGCGCCATGTATGCTGCATGACTTGTAAAGGATTATTGCTACAGCTAGTTATCCGCAATCACGGTACAGATATTTTTTTCAGAATGTTTTATTCTACATGATCAGGTTAGTTTTAGACCCTAAAGTTAAGACAGAATCAGGTCTGGGTAGCAGTCGGAGTGGGCTGTCTTTGGCTTTGGACCAAAACCTCTAATTTAAGCTCTACTTTAATAAGAAACATACTAAACAGAGAGAGATGAGAAACTTCTGGAACTCATAAATGTTATTTACTGCCTTATGCAGGAGGTCTAACAGCCGTAACAGTCTTGCTAACTAAAGAAAAAATAATTTCTGCTCTGCCGTTTTTTGATGTTGTCATGAAAATTGCATTAAACTCTAGGCCCAATCCTGCAGATGTGTGTGCTAAGTGAGAGGTTTTATTTGTTACAGAAATACAGACAGTCCTCTTATAGTATAATTAGGTTTGATACAGTCGTCCTCTCACCTTTTTTTTCTCACCTCTCACCTCTCAGTCCTTTCCAGAGATGATTTTTTATTGCCCAAGTTAATGACCCCAGAAAGTAATGGCTGCCACACTTTTACATTAGTGCCTCTAATATGTGTTATGAGGGGCTTTAGGTTGGGGTCATGCCGGTATCGTTTTCCCGGAGGAAATAGGTCCAGTATGAATAATGCATACCTCATCTTGCCCGTCCTAATCATCAGAGGGAGAGAATCCGAATACTGAGGTGTGAGTTGTTCAGAATAGACAGAAGGGCGCGGCGTGAGGAGAATTCCAGAATATGTTTAGTGGTCGTGTGCGTCAAGGGTATAATCGTAGTTCTTTGTGTTGTGGGAAAAACATGCACACGCATACAAACACATACAGAGTGGTGCTGGGTGAGGAGGCTAATAACAGGAGGATAAGGTTAGTGTTTATAAAAAATAAAAAGAGAGATTGGACTGTTTATCCCCGAGGAGGGCAGGGAGAAAAGAGCCCACGAACAATTTTCATTAATAGTAATAAGCTTATCATAGAATCTAGCTGACTCGACATTTGCACAACCTAAAGTACTTCGGTTCCTTATTAAGTCCTCTACACTCTTTCGTTCTCTTGTACCAAAGCAACAGGCATCCCTGCTCTTTGTTGTTAATATTAAGTTTTACATTATATAAGTAACTGTGGAGTCTGTGTGTGTCTATAGTTATTGACTGTTTTACGCCTCTTTAAACTTAGTTTTCTCAGTTTTTGGCTCTTCAGAGTTGGTTGACTTAAAAAATGTTATAACTTTGTTTTTGATTGTGATCTTTAACATTTCAAAGAGTAACGTTCATTTAGAGAATAGAAAACTCTATTGATCCAGGAGGATACTGCACAGACACACAGAGACAAGAGCAATATTAAGTCTAAATAAATCCCATAAAAACTCAGCAGAAAATACTCAATGCTACATACACAACGCTGGGTATAAATACTATAGATAAGTAACTTACAGTTAAGTGATTTACTAGTAGTACAAATGATGGTTATGAGTATGTTATTGCACGTAATAGAGATCACAAGTTATAATGACATAAGTAGAGATAATTCGTATGCTAAGACTATTGTACATAAGAAGGACATTCCTCTTGTAGTCAGGTACTGTATTTATGGTGGGTTGGTTATTCTTGACCCAGCAGTAATGCTGGGTAAAAAAAAAAAAAGAAATTTGAAAAGTAATTTGGCATACTGGCCACCACACCACTACCAAAACTGTTAGAATAAGGCTTACTCACTCATTCAGTACTCTTTCAGTCCTATGTCCCTTTGTGTTGCTGGCATTTCTTGCACTTTTAACATAATGAGCATTCCTGCACCACCTTTTACGAACTGTCAAACCATTTTTTGCTAGAAAAGAGTTTTCCAAACTGATGTCTGTTTCTGCTTTAGCCTGTCTAAAGTTACCCTGAAACTCCATAAAGTTCCAACAACAATCTGCTTTCACCTGTAGCCACACAACTCCAAAGCCCACAAACCTTTTCTATCAAAGCCCTGCTGGACATTCACCGAAAACCCAGATATCTTCTCTGTCTCTCTCTCTCAGGCTGAAATCCCCCTTTCATCTGAAGTTTAGTTTCCCATCTGTGTTTCCGTCCAAACTTTCAGGCTGCGAGATAACCTTAAAGAATCTCTCGTGACAATACAGGCTTGTAAATGAAATCTTAAACGGAAGAAATATGTAAATACGGAAGGTCCATGATTAAGTTTTCATCACCGTGGGGGTTTGGTTTAGACGGTGTGCTAAATAATAGAGAGAAGAAACCCTGTGAATGAATAAATATGCAAAAGGAGGAATTCAGATGCATATGCATGACTCTAATTACTGTTGATGTTAATAAAGCTGACTAGCTCATTGCTTTGACTGCAGTAAAATAACTCGCTGCTTGGGAAATGATGTCTCTGAGGTCTTTCTTCAAATCATCCTTTTGAATGGAATGTCTTCATCCCTGCTTAAAGAGGAGGCTCAGGGCTTTTAAAATGAAATTTCTATCAGGAAACAAACATTTAGGATGTGGAAAGGCTTTTAGACGATAACCATCACCACCCGACCCAACGATTCACTGCGCCAGGCACCGTTTATTGTTCACTGATCTACAGCTCAGATGTTTCTTTCTCAGGATTAATGTTTTCCACTGCAGTCGTACCAAACCTTGCACATATCTGGACATATGACCTTTTTCTTTCTTTAACATGACTAACTTTTTCTTACCTGGCACCTTGCTTGTGATCCTCAGGTAGTTTGCTTGATATAAACAAAAATGGCAGGCCAAAAAACAGTTTCTCTACACAAAATTAAAGCATGTTTAAAAAAAAAAAAGCCAAAGTATGTAAAAACATCTATAGACAAGCTTTGTAATTTTATATTTGTAAAAAGTAATATTAGAAACATTGACTACATATTAGGTTTATCTTACCAAGTTATCATTCTTTGCAGCGTCTTTCTCTGTTTTTATCCTTGTCGGCATGTCAGTGAGATGTAAACCAGCAGCTCATGGGAATCTTTCTTTGTCTCGATACAGGAATGGGACTGCAGGCATTTGTGGAGGCATTTTTCTACTTGGCGTCTCGCAGGTTTAAGGCGTTACCTTTGAGGGAGCAGGTTCTGTCGTTGCTGGAGCTTTGCGAGAGTGCCCTCGAGGGACATGTTGAGAAGTCGCGCCCTCAGAAGCAGCACTCCAGCATTAACCCCGCCCCAGCTCATGCCACAGCTCCGCCCACACTCCGCTGCCCCGCCCCCACCAGCCACCACCAGGACGACTTAGCAGATCAAACTCTGCCACCCTCTGCAAAAGCAATCGTGGACTGTTGACGACTCTTGGAATGTGGTTTAGGACAAGACAATGAGAAAGTACACGTTCGGACATAGGAACTGGACATGGGGACGAGCAGACTCGTTTCTTAAAGGAATTGACCTTTTGCACTTGCAGTTCACTTCAGACAAGCAGCTAATCCTACAGAACGGCCGTCTACAACTAACTAGCTTCACAAAAACTGCGGCCTTAAATCACTACATACCAGGATGTGGCATTGAGTGCACTAAAAGTTTACCTTTACTACTGTATTTATATTCTCGGGTTAATTTAATTAAAAGGTGATTCTTTTCGTCCATCGTAATATAACCGAGTCAGTTACTCGCACACACAAGTGTTAATATAAAAAGGGCACGTCTGACTGGGTTTCTTCCACGATTAACAAATATATTAGACAATTAACACACACGGGTCAGTATCCCACTTTTGGAGATTCTCCACTGATGGGATAGTCTAATCCAGGACTTCACTTCTATGTAAGGAAACCTGACCCATAGTTTAATGCAGATTTGACTTTTAAAGCACTACCACTTCTAAATCGCTTGGCTGATGTTTGCTTGGATGGTCATGCAGAATAAACCTTGGATTTCCGAGTGACATTTTGTCTGACTTTCTTTTGTCAAGCTTCTTCTCTGAGGTAATATTAGACTAAAGTGCTGATTAAATGAGCTGTGTCCCAAAAGCTGTGGTCCAGGTGGGCTGCATTTCTAGACCACCATGTCAAAGCTATTCCAATCCTATGAAACCAGCAGGGAAATGCAGCTTTTGGAGCTTTTCGAGGACACTTCTGCAGGATCCTTCGTGGTTTTCTTTCATCCATAACCCTTTTTGCATACGCCTTACCTGAAGAAAGTTCTGGTGGGTTTAATCAACTACACAATGTTCAAAAAGGCCACTCAAACGTATAATAAAATGTACAGAACGCTGTTCATTCAGCTTTCTCTGTTTAAGATGGTAGAAATACATGCTTTCAGGTGAAGGTAGAACATTTAACTACAAACAGATGTAGTTGTTATCTGCCACATCATCAGTTTAGCTCACCAGTTTATAGATTCATTCAACACACTTTTTTGCATCAACTCCTTTTAAATGACGTGGTCTTGGTAGATCTTTGTATTTCCAGTTCTTATAATACAAACAAGGATCCTTCATAGGACAGTGGCTGCAGGTTTTAGACTGCAGCTGTGCATTACATTAGTACCTCCTGTAGCTGCCAAAAGCCACAGGAAGAAACAGGTTTTTATAAGTGAGGTCCTGAAACTTGATTGTATCTTCATATTTTTAATTGCTTTGGCTACAGGTATTTCCTAAATGATGTAATGTTTTACATTACATGCTTAAAACTGTAAATATTAATCTCTTAATCCCAGATTCCTCAAATTAGCTTGGTTTGTTTCCACCACACAGGCTAAAGTCACTAACAAAGAATAGAAGAAGGTTAATTTTAATGATGCTAACTGGTGACTCTTTTCATTCATTCTTAGCAATATTAACTAAATTTCTCTCAAAACCTTTGGGTCATTTTAAACAGGTCATTGTTTATTTAATAATTAAATATTTCATTGTTTTACTGTTAAACGTAGATCACTCAATGCCAAAAGCCACATAATGTTACGTCATAAAGTGATAAGCAAGTTTCAGTAGTATCTAGTCAAACTACTGTGCTTTATACATTTTTTATAAACTCAGCAAAAAAAGAAACGTCCTCTGACTTTAAACTGTTTTTACTTTCGGTAAACTTAATGTGTAAATATTTGTATGAACACTAAAAGAGTCAACACCATAAGACATAA
>JBBPCY010054603.1:0-12803 GCA_037974405.1 Brachyalestes nurse
GTACTCAGAGGTGCGAGGTTCTGAGGGCATTATTTATTTCTCCTTGCTGCTGTTTGGCTGCTGCCCTTTGATGTGTCACTTGTAGCTGTTGTCCACAATTTCCCCCGTGGAGCATCTAGGGATTTTCGTTTTGTTCATCTTAAAGCCCTGTATTTTTAAGTCAAGTCAAGTCAAGTAGGTTTTTATTGTAATTTCTACCATATACACAGTACATTGTAAAAACGAAACAACGTTCTTCCAGGACCATGGTGAAACACAAGAGCAGAACAGAACAGAACACAAGTGCAAACAGGACAGAACACAAGCAAGACAAGACAACGTTCAGTGCAATTGACAATGGCTACATTGAGGATAAATACAGGATTTGACCGGTACTGTATTCAAGCAGCAGAGATGTGCAAGAAAAATGCAGGACATCAATAAATATATGCCATTTTAGAACAGCAGGGGAGTCGTCCACAATGCCGGTGGCTTTGCGGATGCAGTATGTGTGTAAATGTTACAGCTGACATATTCTGGTCCCCTGACTTTTATGCAGAGTTACGTGTCTTTAATAATGCCTGAACCTTACTTGTCATCCAGGGTTTACGGTTGGGGTAGACCCAGACCCACTTTTCCGTGGTGACAGTGTTCATACAATGCTTGATGTAACCCCGCACTGCAGCTGTGTAAGTCTCAAGGTTGTCATGTTCAAAGACACTCCACTCTATAAGGGCAAAACAGTCTTGTAACTAAGCCAGAGCTTCATCAGACAAGATGTAAATAGTTCTGGTGGTAGGCTTTGTCCTTTTCCTAAATGGTGTGTATGCCGGAACGGCAAGCAGAGAGAGATGATCAGACATGCCCAGGTGGGGGAGGGGAACAGATCTGTAGGCTTGCTTGATATTTGTGTAAACATGATCCAAGGTGTTAATCCCTCTCGTGGGGCATTGCACATGTTGGACAAATTTAGGCAGCACAGTTCTTAGGCATGCTTTGTTGAAATCCCCTGCGATGATGTGTACTCCTCTGGATATGTCTGTTGCTGTTCAGAAATTGAGTCGTGTAGGTAGGCAAGGGCTGAGCTAATAGTAGCATCCGGTGGTATGTAGACAGCGGTTATTAACACTACAGACAGTTCTCTAGGCAAGTAGAATGGTCTACATACGACAGACATTGCCTCTATATTCGGGAGCAGACTGTGGTGATGATCTTAGTGTTTGTGCACCAATTGTTATGTGTGTAAATGCACAAACCCCCACCTCTGCTTTTTCCAGCTGTAGCCCTTCTGTCACTACGGTGCATTGTGCGACCTGCTAGCTGCATCGAGGCGTCAGGAATTTCCAAGGCACAACAATGGATGTTAAAAACGACAGCAGATCATAACAGTGTGTGTGTGAGAGTTCGTCAATTTTGTTGACGACAGACCGTGCGTTGGTCAGAAAGATGCTAGGGAGCGGTGGTTTAAAGGGCTGCCTCTTTAGCCTGACACGCAGGCCTGACCGACAGCCCCGCTTTTGTTTACGTTCCTTCCGCTGCCTGTGTCGCTTGGTAGAGCCGATGAAAATCCACGGAACGATATGTCCGATATTACGTAGTTCCAGATGGCTATAGATGTGTTTGGCTTTGTGGTAGTTTGTAAAGTAACACATTAGTAAGAAGAAAAACACAGAAAAAAAGCCCCGAAGTGGAGAGCCTGAAGCCGCTGCATCTGTGCACGCCGACATTAGCCTGACGAATGTTAGAGGGACAAAAGAGAAACAACCTATAATAACTATTCAAATGTGTTCACTCACATTTTATAAGTGATGTGTTATTTCAACCAAATCAAATGTTTTTAAATTGTAGAACAAGAGAAAGATACTTAATTTCATAAAATATTGAATGTACAACATCAATCTATCAATGTCTAAATATTATGAATTACTTTATTAGAATAGGAGCATGCAATTCATTAAGAGCAGGATTCAACAGAAGAGAATCCTCCTCTATTAAAAAAGTCACTCATAACAATTGTTGCATTTTTTCAGTGTGTTCAAATTATTTGAAGTTCTCTAGGGGTGGGTATCTTGGGGAGGTTTGGCGCTGGGGCTGTGGTCCTGGCCTGGATGGGGCCTGGGGGTCTGGGGGGTCTGGGGGGTGCTTGGAGTCCGAGGGGTGCTCTGCCTCTGGGCTGGGGTTCCGGCTGGTCCTGGGGGGCTTGGGTCGTGGTTGGTGTGCCGCTGGGAGCGTGGGTTGGTGCTTGCCCTGGTGCCCGACCCTGGTGCAGGGACCTTCGATACATTGGTGGAGCCACTCTGCAGGGGGGGATCCAATAGAGGGGGAGGACGGGCCTAACCTGGGTGTCTATTTTTTATGTAGTCTGGGAGTTGACTGAATGTTTGGGTGGGAGTAGTTTTTCCTCTGTTGTGGAGTCTGGTGGGCCTCCCCGGACTCCCCGACAAATGGTGCCGCTGGCATGGGCCCTGGTCTGGATGGGCCTGGGCCCCCCGCCCTGGGCAGATTTTGGGCAACAGATTTTTTTGCCCCCTCCGATTATTTCCTCCCCATCTCCAATGCTTCCCTCCTCCCGCTCCATCGCACCACCATACAGGTAGGCTTTGGGGTGCAGGGGTGTCACTGGGATGCAGGGGAGGTTTTCCTCCTCTGTCTCCTCGCGACCACCTGCATCTCAATCATACATCACAACTTAGACCCTCTCATGGCATCCAGAGGGCAGGCTGTTCAATCATCCTTACCTCTGGTGCCGGTGCCCACTTCCAAATTTAAGTTGCACGTAGACATTGAGGGTTCTTGGGAGGGGCAGAGCTGACACGAGCTGCCGGAGGGTGGTTAGTGTCTTGCTCCTCCCCAGTTTTAAAGCACTTTAGAACAACACACACCAACACTATTCGAGCGGGTGGAGTGAAGCGGGGGGTCTTCTTTTTTTTCACACCCCCGTTTTTTTTTTGCTGTCCTGTGAGGAGGAGCTGGCCGTCTGGGCTGATGGTCCTCTCTGCTGCTGCGGGGACCAGGGTGGTCTTCCTGTCTCCACGCCAGAGGGAAGGGGGTCCAGCTCCAGGGTAGTGGAGGGCCCTTGGATCTCTTAATTAATTTAAAAATAAATAAATACATTTCAATAAAAAAAGGCTGTGAATGATAACACACACACACTGTAATGTGTTATCTGTGTTACTGACAGGCAGGAAAAAAAGTATTTGATACTAAATTATTTGTTTTAAAATAAACACAATATTTATATAAAACCTGGATTGTGTTGGCACTAGTATAAACTGCAAAATGTGATAATGTGTAATATTAAAAAGAATTTGGATTTGAAAACAAAAATTACAAATTGCAAAATAAAACTAATTACAACAAAAATGTTCATTGCTGGATGAAGGAAGTTAAATTCACCTCTGTTAAAAAGACTGTTCTTCAGTTCATAAGAGTAATTAATCCTTATTAAAATCACTATCAACAGCCAACATAATCAGTTTTTTACTGCATTTATTTGTTCACCCCACTGAGTTTGGTTTGCCGATTTGGATTTTGACCTTCTTGGGGAGAAAGAAAAGATTCTGTCGAATTTCCTTTGTTTTCAGTCCATATATTAGAGGATTGAGAATAGGAGGAAATACCATTACAGAAACAGCTAAGGCTCTTCGTACATTTGGGGATGCTGCCTCTATTCTGTGAGCTACCAATGCAAAAAAGGCATTGAACTCCAAAAATAAAAAAACTATGAGGTGTGTACCACAAGTCTGAATTGCCTTACTTTTAGCTTCAGACTGTCTTTTTGAGACCACAGTGATTAAAATCTGGATATATGTATACAGCACAATCAGCAAAGACAGTCCTTGAAAAAATGCTATTGTAAACAGTCCATAGTAGTTATTTAATCGTATATCCCCACAGATGAGCTTCATCAATGATGGATTATTGCAGTACAGCTCTGATATTTTTGTGAAACAAATCTCTTGACGGTAACTCAGTGCAAGCAGTAAACCAATCAAAGAAAAATCTAGGCTCCAAACTATAATGACTATTTTCAACAGGTTACTTTGTGACATCAAGGTATTATACTTCAACGGACAGCAAATGGCAATGTACCTGTCATAAGCCATAGCAGTGAGAATGAGAAGGGATCCAGCTCCATATAGATGTGTTAGTAAGGCTTGCAGAAAACAAGCAGAGTAAGTGATTGACCTGTTCTGGGACAGTATAGAAGACACCAGCTGAGGAAATAAGGCTGTGGCACCCATCAAATCATTTAACGGCATGTTAAACAGCAGAATATACATTGGCTTATGAAGCTTACGGTTCATAGCAATTGTCAACAATAAAGTCACATTGGAAAACAAAATGATACAATATGTGAGAGTTCCAAATATGAATGCAGGAAAAATATTGGATAAAAGAATTTCCAGTGACTCCATAGTCAAAGAGGTTGTATATGTAGATAAATTAGAATCCATTATGCTTTAGCTCACAGAGAAGAGAAGAAAATGACTCATGTGCAAAGAGGACAAGCATCCAAATGGTTTGGTTGATCCCTAGAATAGTTAGGAGGTTACTTCACCAAACAAAAACTCAGAGCACTTTAATAAGCAGAAGAAAAAGGAATCATGGAGAGAACTGGCCACATCGCCAGTGTGACGAAACTTCAGTCTATCAGTTTCAGGCATGCAAAGATGCAGTTGTTTAACCATGCATGACAATTTTATTTACCCAGCATTAGAGGCGGGTCTGTTCCAAATCCCAACTGATCACACTCTCAGCACCATAGCACCAGGGAGGACATCGCATTTCTGAGACAGAAAAATGTCATGCCATCATTAAAATAAAGGTTCAAGGTTATTTAATTGTCATCAGCAGCTTTATACATATACAAAGTGTGATGAGACAACGTTTCCCCATGGCCCTGATGCAACATATAGTAACACTAAACACAACATTTAACAGGACAAAAGGTACGAGTGTAACATTTTGTATAGAGATGGACTTTTGGAGATGGAATGGTTGGAATGGATGAAATGTAAACCTCAATGTTGATATGTTTTCTAAGGCAATTTGCAGTACCTTAGCAGCTTATTAACAAAGTGCAAGAACATTACGATACACAAACAATTAAAATAAATAGACAAAACAATAAATAAACAACACTCCTGAACTATTGAAGATGGAGAATGAAAAGGGGATGTAAACATTAAAGACTGATATTGCACATGGTTATTATATTGCACAGGTTAGATGTAGAACTGAAGACACCATTGGAAGAAAGGTGAATTAGTTATTGTATTACACTTCTCTATTGTATTACACTATATCACCTCTCTGGTGGGGAAGGAGCCTGAGCTGGTGCGCGAGTTTGAGAGGTTCCGACTAGATATAGTTGAACTCACCTCGACGCATGGTCTAGGCTCTGGAACCAGTCTCCTCAAGAGGGGTTGGACTCTGTAGTATAAGTAAAATAAGTCTAATGTAAGTCTAAATAGAATTAAATAGAATTAAATCTGAGTCAAAATAAAAATCAGTGGAAGAAACCAACCATAATACGAGTAGAAGTAATAATATTGCACATAAGATATTACAGTAATTACGTGATTTAGCGCCAAACAGAGGACAGCATAGAATATTGTACATAATATTAGGTACCTGGTAAGAACATTGCATAGTATTGCACATAGTCTTCCACACAATGATAGTTTTTTAAACCCGTAATAAATAAATAAACAGAAAAGAGAAGCAGACTATTGCACAGATTACTGTGTTGGTGTGTGACTGAGGGAGGAGTTGTAGAGTCTTATGGCAGTGGGAAGGAAGTATTTTCTGTGGCGTTCAGTGGAGCCCCTTAGGCTGGTCAGTCTGTGGCTAAAGGAACTTCTCAGATCGTTCACTGCCCTGTGGAGTGGATGGTCTACATTGTCTGTGATAGACTGAAGTCTGGACAATGTTCTCCTTTCAGCCACAGTTTCCATGCTATCCAGCTCCTAACCCACCACAGAGCCAGCCTTCCTGATTTTCCGCACATGCCACCCAAGCTCCAGCACCAGCCTCTACGCCGACCACCAGGTTCCAGCATCAGCCTCCACACTGACCACCCAAGCTCAAGTGGCACTTTCCACACCTGCCACCCAAGCTCCATTACCAGCCTCTACATCGACCACTCAAGCTTCAGCATCAGCCTCCACAACAAACACCCAAACTCCAGCACCAGTTTCTACACCTGCCACCCAAGCTCCGGTACCAGCCTTTACGCTGGTCACCCAAACTCCAGCATCACTTTCTGCGCCAGTCACCCAAGCTCCAGCACCAGCCTCTGCACCAGCCACCCAAACTCCAGAACCAGTTTCCACCCTGACCACCCAAGTCCTCGCACCAGCTTCCACACCGGTTTGTCAGACTTTAGAGCCTTTCTCCGCACTGGTTCACCTGACTTCAGCACTGATCACCACATCGAACAATCCTCCGCCTGCAGCTCCGGGCAGCCCAGCACCCGTCTCTGCAGCTCTAGGCCACCCAATGCCCGTCTCCTCAGCTCTAGGCCGCCCAGCACCCGTCTCCGCAGCTACATGCTGCCCAGCGCCTGTCTCTGAAGCTCCAGGCCGAACAGGGCCTGTCTCCGCAGCTTCGCAGGTCCAGGCCACCCAGCGCCCATCTCCGCAGCTCCAGGCTGCACAGTGCCCGTCTCTGCAGCACCAGCACCAGTACCAGTTTAGGCTCACCAGCGCCGGTTTACGCCTCGGCCTCAGCTGCACCAGCGCCTCCCACTGCTGTGGTGTGGGCTGGGGGGGTCATTTTCGGCGCCCCGGAGTGGCACCTTTAGGGGGGGGAGGTACCGTCACGGTACCTGTCAGTGGCCGCTAGAGTTCGCTGCAGGACCAATGAACTGACTCAACACCTTCCACAGCTGACTTTAGTTTCACATTGATTTCCCCTCACTGCTCATTGGTCCTTAGTTGTGGTGTTTTGTATTTAAGTTAGTTAATCCTGTGCTCTGTATTGGAGCATACATTCACCTTTTCAATCTTTAGTTTTCATGTTTGGCCATCATGCCTATTTTTGTTCTGTATGTTTGTTTAATAAAGTCCACTCATTTCATTATGTCAGTTCTTTTGTCTTTTGGATGTTGAGCTGCAGTTGATTCAGCTCACACCAGTCCACAAAACTGTCCACAGCCATCCTGTATTCCGAGTCGTCCCCACCACTGATACATCAAACTATTGCTGAGTCATCTTAGAATTTCTGCAGATGGCAGCCTTCTGTGTTGTACTGGAAGTCAGATGTGTACAGGGTGAAGAGGAATGGTGACAGAACAGTTCCCTGAGGAGCTCTAGTGCCACACAACACCATGTCCGACTTACATCCCTGTAGTCGCACATACTGTAGCCTATCAGTCAGGTAGTCCAAAATCCATGCAACCATGTTTGCTCCCCAGCCGACCTGGCTGAATGGTGTTGAAGGCACTGGAGAAGTCGAAGAATGTAATCCTCAGGGATGTACTTGGCTTGTTAAGATGGCTGTAGGCCCGCTGTAGCTGGCAGATGATGGCACTGTCCACTCCAATCTTGGCCTGGTAGGCAAACTGGAGGGCATCTTGCGCTGGCCTCACCAGGGGGTGGAGTGTGTCCAGGACTATTCTCTCGAAAATCTTCATGCTGTGTGAGGTGAGTGCTACTGGCCTGTAGTCCACTGGGGCACTGGGTCTCACCTTCTTTGGAACAGGAACCAGACATGATGTTTTCCACAGCACGGATACTTTTTTGGTACTGAGGCTCAGGTTGAAGATCCTCAGCAGTACTGTACATATCTGAGAGACATACAGCTTGAGTACCTGTGTGCTTAATCCATCTGGGCCTGGCGCTTTAGCAGGATGGAGTCTGCGATGTTCTCTCCTCACTTGGTCCTCGGTGATGGTGATTGGTGGTTTTTGGACGTCAGGGTCAACAGTGGCACGGGGAGAAGAGGTGGAGACTCTGGCTGGTACGATGGTGGGAGAGGGAGTAGGAGAGAAGAAGGACGGAGAGCTGCAGTTTGTCTTGACCGTGATGGAGGGAACAGGTGCACTGGGTGCAATATGGGCTGTGCTGGCACTGGATATGCTGGAAACAGGCCTGCTGTCAAATCTATTGAAGAACAGATTAAACTGATTGGCCCTCTCCACATCACCATCAGTCCCAAGACTGCTGGTTTTGAAGCCGGTGATGTTCTTCATGCCTCTCCACACATATCTGCCGTTACTCTGCTGCAGCTCTTGTTCCAGTTTTCTCTGTCCTGTCCCTCCTTTAACCCCACTGACAAGCGCCTCTGTACTTCCTTGGCTGTCTCCTTGTCACCTGACCTGAATGCATTCATCTTCTCATTCAGGAGGGCTTTAATATCCTTGGTGACCCATGGCTTGTTGTTGGGGAAGCAGTGTATGGATTTCACTGGTATAGTGTTATCCACACAGAAGTTGATGTAGTCAGTGACACAGTCTGTGAGGTTATCAACGTCCTCTCCATGTGGCTCGTACAGGGCCTCCCAGTCTGTAGTCTCCATGCAGTCCTGCACTGGCCTCCTTTGACCACTCCCTCACTGTCCTGATTGTGGCTGGTTGCCTCTTGACCAGTGCTAGGTAGGTGGGCTGAAGGTGCACCAGGTTGTGGTCTGATCTGCCCAGAGATGAGATGGCTGTGCAGCTCTATGCATCTTTGACGTGATCATAGAACAAATCCAGGGTCTTCTTTTCTCTGGTAGGGCAGTCTACAAACTGTGTGAAGGTGCACGGCGTCTTGTTAAGGGAGACATTGTTGAAATCGGCAGTTACTAAGACAAAAGCACTTGGGTGAATTGTCTGCAGTCTAGCGGTCGCGGAGTGAATGACGTCACATATCGTTGTTGCTTTGGCCAATGGAGGAATGTAAACAACAATGGCGATCACATGTGAGAACTCTCTGGGCAGATAGTAAGGATGTAGGCCCACTGCTAATAGTTCGATATACGGCCTGCAGACGCGTTCCTTGATCACAATGTGACTCTGGTGGCACCATCTCTCATTCACAAAAAGCGCGACTCATCACAAAGCACATCAAACTGCACTCACGAAATTCTCTGTTGTGTCTGACCCGTGCCGTAAGCTCGTCCATTTTGTTGTCCAGTGACCTCACATTGCCCATAAGAACAGATGGCAGGTATGGTTTGTATCTCCTCCTCTGCTCACCAGGCTGTTTCCCAATCCTCGCTGCTCTTTTCCCATGCACCTTCGCTCCACCACGGCATCCTCTCTTGGTCTTTACCCTCCGTAACTCCGCGGGGATGGACCGAGAGGACCGCGCTTTGCTCCGGAGCAACTGGCCTCAGTGAGATCAGCTGGTCGCGGGTGTAAACAAAGACCGGGTCGCTGCCGCTAGCAGTGTGCCAGGCAAAACAGAGACTCGCACACAGAATAAATGTTGAAAGTTGGGGAAAAAATAATAAAAACACTAAAATACGCAGACGAGACACAGAGCAGTCACAGCACGCTGGAGCAGTCACAGCACGCTGCGCACTATATGTACCACAATCGGGTACTGTACAAATCAATTAATACCAAACCCAGACAACAACGCACAGCATTTTATTTAAGCCGCTATTCTAAAACGCTTTTTGCAATGTTATTTAGCAATGTATTTATTTGGTCAAGTATTTTTAAAAAACTACACCTTCAACCCCTACAGTAACATAAGGAATGCTCATGTTTAGTTCACAAGGAAACTAGAAAAGAGAATTGTCCAATGACTTTGCTTCATTTTGGTTGTTAACTGAAAAAACATAAAACATGTAAACACTGTTTGAAAAAATGCCAAAAAAAAATTAGATGTATTTCCACATAAAGACGCAAAGAATGAATGCGCAGTTAAGAAATTCCCTGGTGGTTGCTATGTGTAACAGTCTTGCCTGTAACATCCTGGGTCAGCGGCCGCTAGAGGCCGCCCTGGCCTGTCGCGACTTTTTTGTATTGTGTGTGTACACTGGTTTCTGATTTGGTTTCATTGTTTTCAGCTGTTCGGTTTTGTTATGTTCTGTTCCTATTGGTTCCCGGTTTAGTCAACTGTGTATTTAGGTTTCCCATGGGTCGTAACCCAGGGTCAGTCCACCATCATTAATTTGTTATTTTTTCATCATCTACCCGTCCTGTTAGAGTTGGTGTGTTAGTGTTAGTGTGTTACTTGCCTGGCTTCAGAGTTTCGGTTTGTTTTGTTTTGGCCCTCATGCCTCTTTGTGTTTATAAATAAAGCTGAGTAAAGATGGAAATCTGCGCCTGTGCCTCTCTCAGTCTCTGGAGCCATTCTTACGTGACAATACCCAGTCTCGTCTCTCTCCTTTCTGTCCTTCCTCTGCCACACCCTATATTTGTTTACATTTAACACGTTTTCCGATTATATTTGGATTTGGTCAAGCCCTCCTTTTGATACATGTGACACAAGCGTTCTATTTTCGTTCTGAGCCCTCCCCTTGTCCTGCCTGCTGATTAGCAAGTTCACCTGTGTGTTTGTAACCCTACCCGTTCACAGCTGAACCCTGTTTATTTATACACCTGTCTGTGTATCTGTTTTTCTAAGTTTGGTGTATTTGTTTCCAGCATTTAGTTTAAGTTATTCTCCTTCGTATCTTCAAGATTCAAGACTCAAGCGTTTACTGTCATATGTACAGAAAAATAGTATTTCTCTGTGCAATGAAATTCTTTCTTTGCTGTCCACACACAAATGCCGAGTTAGGTTAAGAGTTAATAAATAAAAAATAAAAAAATAAAGAAATATATAAAAATAGAACAGGATAAAAAAATACAAATAGTAAGTAAGTGAAGACAAGTGTGATGTGCAGATGTAGATAAATATAAACTGTGCATCTGCAATGAAAGAAATGTGCAGAGGAGCAGAAAAAATTTAAGTATGAGGTAGATGGATGTGCAAAGGAGCTTAGTGTGCAAAAATAAGCTTAATGTGCATTTATGATGTTAATGACATGACCTGCGAGTATGTCTGTTTCCAGTCCTCCTTGTGATTTCTAGGGTGTTGATAGGTTGTTACTATGCTACTGCACGTAGTTGCTATTGCATTGCTTGTTTTCAATGTGCTTGCAACAGTGTTGCCAAGTAGTTCTTCATGGTATCAAGTGTTTAACAAATAACTACTAATCTACATATGGGTAAACTAGTAATCATACATTAAAAGAATGTCTATGAGACACTAGAATAGACACAATACATACCTGTCTCCACATCTGTCACAGCGGCTGTGTTGTCAAAAGAGCCCGATAAGAGGCGTCGTCCACATGGCAACCAACATGCATCTCGAACAGCCCCACAATGGACAGAGCAAGTCTGAAGGCATTGCCCACTGGCTGCACCATCCCAAACCTTCCAACACAGAAAGACTCCATAAGTAGTCAAGTAGGTTTTAATTGTCATTTCAACCATTTACACAGTTAAACGAAACAACTTGCCTCCATGATGTTAGTGTAACACAAGAGCTGAACAAAACAGAACATCACAAGACCACAAGTGCGCAAGAAAAACAGTGCAATTGGACCAGACAACATTTACTGCAATCTACATTAGCTACAGCCTGGTTGAATACAGTATTTTGACAGGTACTGTATTCTAGCAGCAGAGTGTTGTGTGCAAAATTGCAAAAAAGTTACATGTGCAAAAAATGCAGAACAGCATTTAACAACAATAAATATGACAGTGCAAGTATAACAGGACAGAGAATGTGCATTGTATGAGGTAATTAAAGGAGGAGGTAATTAAAGTATGAGTTCTTTTTTTTTGGAGGGGGGGATATTAAGGCGGTGTATGTGTGTGTGTTCTGCCATAAATCCATCTGTTCTTTTTTCAAAATACTACAAATCCATTGATTTTTGTCTTTCCTTTTGAGGGAAAAGAACATGCAGTAATAAACAGCTAAATAAAATAAAGAATAACTCGAAATACATTCATTTATATTAAATCTAAACAAATAGCTTGATAAAAAATGACATACATACAAATGGCCAGTTAGTTCAATCTTAAATTCAGAACCATTCAAAGTACCAATCTCAATTTCACAAAAAGATTCAATCGCTGATTATATGTAATATTTATAAACTTCTAACTATTTGCAGTGAAACATGTTCTCATGCTGTCTGTTTCTTTCTCCCTCTCGCGTTGGAGAGTTAGCAGCCTGAGTTTTAGCAGCCGGATATACCATCCATATACAGGCAGCTGTTCTTCATAACCATCAAAGGAATTTAAAACAACCATTTTCAAAAGATTGTTTAAACAAGCGAGCAAAACTTCTCTCCTCAGGGAACCACCATGCTGGATAGTTTAGAGTGCTAGCCGATCTTTGACTGGTTGAGGGGAGATGTCGCAAAAAACAGGTACAGCACTTACCATGGTTGGGGATTAACTGCAATTTACAAACTGTTTTAAACAAGGAAATACAGCGATTTGTAATACACTGATGGAGCAGTAGGATTAGTAAACAGCAGAATGGCATGGGAAGCTTGTTTTTTTTTTTTTAGAAACTAATTGTGTTTTGGAAATGAGCTCTTAATAATAATAATATATTATTAAGTTTAGTGCTTAGTGCAAGCAGTACCATTCAAGATGCCATTTTGTTTTGAGTCCTCATGTTTACAACAGAATTATGAATCAATAATCGATTCAACACTGCTTCTTTTGCAATCAATATGTACAGATGACCCCAAGGAATCGCCACAGGCTGCCACAGACCGACTCTTCAGCTACCGGTTCACCACTGTCCAAAACTAAAAACACGCTCCGCCCAGCAGGCCAAAATCACACAAAAACTCGCTCAAAACACAACAAAACTCTT